>JAVSCE010012502.1:0-58167 GCA_032199065.1 Smutsia gigantea
TGGGTTGATTTGATAAAGGTAGCAGCAGACAGAAATTGGATGGAAAGTCAAATAGAATCTTACTGGAGCTGTGGCAACAATTGAAACTGGAGCAGTTCTGGCTGCTGAGGACAAAGTGTTAGAACCTTGAACTGCCTCTGGGCATAATGGGCCCCCCCTCCATCACCTGCAGCAGTTGCATCCCAGCCTTGAACCGCCCCAAGGCCTCACCGCAGACCTAGTTAAAACTGTGCTCCAGTTACTGAAAAAACCACCCATTGTTCCAGTGACCCTCACCCCAGATAGTTCCCCTAGCAACGCTCCTGCTCCTTAAAGATAACATACCTTACATGTTACATCAGCCGGCAGCCTGGCACTAGCCGGACTCAACCAATAAAGAATGTACAAGACACCCTTACTTTAAATCATCCAATCAGCATCCCCTCTTCCTGAACCTTGTAATGCATAGAAATCACGAGACCAACTTCCCACTCAATTTCCTTTATAAGCAGCTTTCCCCTTGCTGCCGGGGCTGGTCTCTCCTTTAGAGACAGCCATTCTGTCTTTCAGGCAATAAACTTTGCTGCTGGAGTTCTCGTGTCCTCTCTTCTTGAATGTGGGAATCGGGTAGCTGAAGAACTCCTTTCATTGGTGCCGTGACTTGGATTGAGGCCCCCAGGAGCCTGCTCTTCCCAACCCTCCGGGAATCTGAGCTGCCCTGTGGCCTATAGCGCCCGACCTCCTTCAGAGACATGGGACCTCTGCAGCGCCCTCTATCTCCCCGAATGCCACTTCCAGCATTCACCACCTGCGCCAAAGGAGCGGTGAGTCACCCTCCCCCATCAAGTGACTTAAACGCCTCTGTGAGCGCCTGAGGGCTGACCGTTGAGTGTCCGGCACCCTCGTGGCCTCACCGCAGGCAGGGGACTGCCCCCAGCCACGGCCTTCATGGCTGTGGCTGTGCCCCTAAGTCACTTCTCATCCAGTTTCTCTCGGCAGCACCCTACACCTCTACTTAGCCAACACCCATCTCTATAGAGCAGTGAATTTCCCCTATTCAGACCCAAAACGTCTCTGTGAAAGCCCGAGGATTGACCGTTGAGCCTCTGGCAACCTCATGGCCTAGCGAGAGGCAAGGGACCACCCCCAGCCACCGCCTTCAGTTGGCTATGGCTGAACCCTTCAACGTCTCCTTCTCTTATCCCCCACACCCAGTCCCTGGCAGGGTCAGCGAGGTCTCCTTCTCTTTCCCCCTTCTCAGCCCAACAACAGAAAGCAGCGCAGTCTATAGCCGGCAGAAAACCCATTGTGACATTGTGACTCTCCCTCCCTCTACCTCCGGTCAGGCTCTGTCTACAGGCCCAGGGCCTCCTACCAAAATCTTAGTGCTAAGCCCTGACCAGTGAGCTCACTCTCAAGCAGACAGGGTGATGATCTCTCTGCTCGTGGAGTTATCTACTTTGGGTCTCGATAGCCCTCAGGGATGCCTGAGCAAGCTACTAGACACCCCATCCTCTACAGGCTTTGCCTACGAGTCACAATGGGCGCATTGCCGGCTATACCTGCTGATTTGCCTCTCAGGTGTCTACTTGACAACTTTAAGACTCTACACCTACACCCAGATCTAAAACCCTCCAAGTTAATTCGGCTCTGCAGCCAGATTTGGCCCCAATATCCTTTAGACAATAAAACAATTTGTCCTCAGTATGGATCCTTAGATTCTAAAGTCCTTCGAGATCTTCACAATTTCTGTGAGCATTCAGGCAAATGGAAGGAAATTCCCTATGTTCAAGCTTTCTTCTATCTTCAAAACAAGCCTTCTCTATATAGCTCTTGTCACCCCAAAGATATCCTTGCCATCCTTTCAAGCTATCCAAACACTTCCTCTTCTTCCCCAGACCCAGCTCCCTCCTCTTCCCTAGACCCAGACCCTGCAGACGAACCCCCCCTTATCGCACAGCAGGCCAAAGCTTAACAGCCCCAAGTGTGCCGCCTGCCTCTGCCCCTCCAACCCTCCCTTCTTCTAGTGCGCTGCCTGCCCTCTATCCAACCCTCTCTTCTTCTCCTTCCAAAGCCCCTGTATCACCTTCCCCGCTTTCTCCCCACCCTGACCCCTGTTCAGTCCCCTTGCCACCCAGTCCGCCAGCCAGTCGCAGATGCACGAAAGCTCACCTCTTAGCCCCACTGAGAGAAGTAGCAGGAGCTGAAGGTGTCATTAGAGTACACGTTCCCTTTTCCCTTTCTGACCTCTCACAAATTGAAAAATGCCTCGGCCCCTACACCTCCAACCCTACCACCTACACCAAAGAATTCCAGTACTTAACACAGTCTTATAACCTTACTTTCCATGACCTCAATGTCATAATGACAAGCACCCTCCTGCCCGAAGAGTGCAGATGAGTTTGGGAACAAGCCCAAGCTCATGCAGATGACATGCACCTTATTAATCCCACACACCCTACAGGACCAGAGGCAGTGCCAGACAGAGACCCAGAATGGGATTATAACCACCCCCATGATATTATTCGTAGAGATCAGTTTACTACATGCCTCGTTGCAGGCCTTCGAAAGGCAGCCAACAAGGCCATTAACTATGAAAAACTACAGAATGTCCTCCAAGATAAAGATGAGAATCCCTCAGCCTTTCTAGACAGACTCACACAAGCCCTCTTACAGTACACCAACCTAGACCCGGAGACTCCTGACGGGCGACAACTCCTTATGACATACTTTTTCACCCAAAGTTTCCCAGATATAAGAGCCAAACTAAAAAAGCTCGAGTGAGGACCTCTCACACCACAGGCAGAAGTTCTAACAGTGGCCTTTAAGGTGTATAATGGGAGAGACGAAAGGGCTCTGAAACACAAGTATCAGCTAAAGCAGCAAATGCTTGCTAAAGCCTTCCCCCACCAGACTGTTAGACCCCAAGGGCCTGAGAAGAAAACTCTGCTGGGATCATGCTTTAAGTGTGGACAAGCTGGTCACTGGGCACAAGCATGTCCCAACCCAAGAGAGCCCCCAGGACCCTTCCCTATTTGCCACCTCCCGGGACATTGGAGGATTGACTGCCCACGAGCCCAGAGAGGCCCGCAGCAGGCTGCCCTGGCCCTGGCCCCATCTCCGGCGTCCCTCTACAGTCTTGTAGAGGAGGACTAGTGGAGCCCAGGGCTCTCTTGAGCCACCGCCACGATCACCAACAAGGAGCCCAGTGTCACAGTCATAGTGGCGGGGACAACCCTCTCGTTTCTCCTTGACACTGGAGCCACTTACTCTGTCCTGTGCTCATACAAAGGTCCCGTTTCTCGTATTTCCATAGTCGGAGTCTGTGGCACTCCCCATCGGCTCTTTTCTACTGCCCTGCTCATCTGCTCCATCGCCGGCACAGTTTTCACACACTCATTTCTCATCATTCCCCAGTGTCCCACGCCTCTTATAGGCAGAGACATCCTACACAAACTAGGAGCTTCAATCTCCTTCTGTCCAACACAACGGCTTAACTCAGACTCGTCTGTGGTCCATCTCCTCTTATGTCTACAGAGTGAACCCGCCCACGTCCCCATCCCACCTCTGTCCCTGAAATCCAGCAGTGTGGGACACCACCAAACCCTCAGTAGACAAGTGTCCCTCAGTGCAAATTCTCCTCAGGGACCCCCACTCGTTTCTGTCACAGACCCAATACCCCCTATCGCTTCACAGCCAACTTGGCCTCCAGCCCATTATACACTCCCTACTAGAGAAAAAATCCCTGATCCCCACGCACTCCCTGTACAACACCCCTATATTAGCAGTAAAAAAGCCCAACGGGATGTTTAGGCTAGTACAAGACCTCCACCTCATAAATGAGGCAGTGATTCCCATCCACCCAGTAGTCCCTAATTCATACACCTTACTCTCCTCTGTGCCATCCTCCGCTACCCACTTTTCTGTTTGATTTGAAAGATGCTTTTTTTACTATTCCCCTCCATCCTAACTCCCAGAATTTATTCGCTTTTACCTGGACAGACCCTAAATCCCGCTTCTCCACTCAACTGACTTGGACTGTTCTTCCCCGGGGATTTAGAGACAGCCCCCATGTATTTGGACAAGCCCTTGTGAGAGACCTTCAGAACTTTTCCTTCCCCCACTCCACTCTGCTACAGTATGTAGATGATCTTCTTTGCAGTCCTTCCTTAACCATCTCCCGACAAGACACCATCACCCTCCTAAAACACCTCTCTGACTGTGGCTATCAAGTTTCCCCAGAAAAAGTACAACTCTCCACCTCACAAGTTTCTTATCTTGGCATCCTATTGACTCCAGGATGAAAGGCCATCACATTATGCAGAAAAAAAATGCTTCAGGACATTCCAGTCCCCTCTACCAAAGAAGAGATTCTTTCCTTTCTGGGTTTAGCCAACTTTCTTCTCAGCTGGGTCCCCAACTTCTCCCTACTCGCCACCCCCCTCTATGTGGCAGCCAAGGGCCCCATCTGCGAACCTCTCCAGCAGCCCATCAGCCATCCCTTCTCCTCCCTGCGGCAAGCTCTGCTACAAGCACCTGCTTTACACTTACCTAACCTTACTAAACCCTTTCTTTTATATGTCAACGAGACTCATGGATTCGCTCTTGGAGCCCTATGCCAAGCCACTCCAACCTTTCCAGCACCTATAGCTTATCTGTCAAAACAACTAGACAACACAACCCGAGGGTGGGCACCATGCCTCTGTGCCTTAGCAGCTGCTACCCTCCTTCACCAAGAGGCCCAAAAAGTTACCTTTGGCGCCTTGACCACCATTTTCTCGCCACATCGCCTGTCAGAATTACTAACATACAAAAGTCTAAGAACTCTTCCCCCTAGCGGAATCCTCACCCTGCAAGTCTCCTTCCTAGAAGATCCTTCTATCTCTTTTGCTGTATGCCCTCCTAACAATATAGCTTCCTTACTCGCATGTCCAACTAGCACCCCGGCAGATTCAGGTCCCGAACATAGTTGCATTCAAATCCTAGAAGATCTACTCCCTCACCCAGCCAACCTACATGAGGGAGCCCTCCAGGACGCCTCTCATGTATGGTGCACTGACGGTAGCTCCTTTGTCACTTCAGACAGCGTCCGAAGAGCAGGGTATGCCATAGTTTCCTCCACTGAGGTCATAGAGGTGGACCCCCTGCCCCCGCACACCAGGAATCAACAAGCAGAGCTTATAGCTCTTACCTGTACTCTCACTTTAGCACAAGGGGAGACCCTTACAACTTACACAGACTCCAAATACGCCTTCCATATCCTACTCTCTCATGCAGCTATTTGGAAAGAAAGAGGATTTCTCATTACCAAAGGGACATCAGTCACTAATGGAAAGCTTATAACCGCCCTATTAGAAGCCTCGCGGCTCCCAATATCAGCTGGCCTCGTACACTGAAAGTCCCACCAAACAGACCAATCTTTTGTGTCCAACGGAAACAATAAGGCAGACGCAGCTGCCAAAGAGGCAGCTATGACATCATTTGTCGGTCCACTACAACCTCAGCCTCTCGCCCCTTCCCCCTCCATAACTGACCTCCTTACATATCTACATACAATTTTCCATGCCAGTAGCCAAGCAATTGCACAGTTTCTTAAACCTTTCTATTCACTGTCCCCTAGTGATCTGCCCCTTCTAAAACACATTTCCTCCACCTACAGCATCTGCCAGAAAACTAACCCCAACACTCCCACCAACCGCCCGATATTCCTTATTAAACCTGGAACATGCCATCGCCACTTCAGACCAAGGGCTCATCCAAAGACCACTCCCCATCAATACAAAAATGAACTTCATCGCCCCTAACAGCAGGAAGCAGTTACTGAAGACTGACCTTCACCCCTTCCCCAAGTCCTCTAAAATTTATAAAACAGGAAAAATTTAATCATGCAGGAATACCACCATCTCCCAACAGAAGAAAAATCCTGCCAGCAGACAACACAGTGCTAACAGAAACCCGAGCCATCAACCGTACTTCGCCGCCCCCCGGCAACCACCCTTCCATCGCCACTTTGCCCCTTTTTCCGCACGAAGCAGCCAGATGATCCAACACTTCGACCCCATCCCCTACACCCTGCATAGAAAATAAAACAAAAATGCGGGAATGTTAGAACCTTGAACTGCCTCTGGGCATAATGGGCCCCCCCCCATCACCTGCAGCAGTTGCATCCCAGCCTTGAACCGCCCCAAGGCCTCACCCCAGACCTAGTTAAAACTGTGTTCCAGTTACTGGAAAAACCATCTATTGTTCCAGTGACCCTCACCCCAGATAGTTCCCCTAGCAACGCTCCTGCTCCTTAAAGATAACATACCTTACATGTTACATCAGCCGGCAGCCTGGCACTAGCCGGACTCAACCAATAAAGAATGTACAAGACACCCTTACTTTAAATCATCCAATCAGCATCCCCTCTTCCTGAACCTTGTAATGCATAGAAATCACGAGACCAACTTCCCACTCAATTTCCTTTATAAGCAGCTTTCCCCTTGCTGCCGGGGCTGGTCTCTCCTTTAGAGACAGCCATTCTGTCTTTCAGGCAATAAACTTTGCTGCTGGAGTTCTCGTGTCCTCTCTTCTTGAATGAGGGAATCGGGTAGCTGAAGAACTCCTTTCACAAAGAAGCTGAAGCCAGAGACAAAGCAACAGGACTGGCCTGTGTGTCTGCAAGACTTTCTGCTGGAGAGGCTGGAGAAGGTGGGTATTGTCAGGCACACCCATGGTCCTTTTGATTAACTCATCTGAGTACAACTGGTTTGAATACAGCCAGGATGACCACTTGGTGGCAATGGATCTCCTCAGGCTTGAGGGTTATTATAATTTGTCATAATTTTTGTTATTTGTATATTATCATAGCCTCTGTTGTTATTGTCGAATTTGGTTACAATGTTCCAGCTTTCTCGCATAAGGACCATTGCAGAAGATTGAGGGTGCATAGATTGAGAGGCAAGACTCCTGTAGGGGTGGAGTGTGGAGAAAGTGAAGGTTCCTATGGTCAGGATTCTCACCTGGCCCTGGTTGGCTTGCTCACTACACACGTGTGGGCAATAAGTTTGTATTGACTCTATATAAAGAGCTCTGCCCAGTGCTCTGGGTTGCTGCACAGCTGCAGGAGAACAGAGGCTGGAGTGGTGGCAGTGCCAAGGACAGAGACTGAGATGGCTGTGGGGGAGGAGAGGCCTAGAGGCAGAGACCAGCTTGCTGCCTGCAGACTCCCTCTGAGTGAACAGGATTCTAGTGATTGACCTACTACTGTGGGAATAAAGGAGGGAATAAACCCTTTCACCCCAAGAATGTTCCATTGTCAATCTTTGGTCTCATTGAACCATAGTGAACTTGTCCTGGGCTGAAACACATTGGCAAGGCAGAGGCCATGTATGCAGTGGACCATGAGTTCCACCAGTGAAAAGATCACTTGTCATTCATTTCTGTATGTCCAGCATTCCACAGGGGACCTGACACAATATAGATGCTCAGTGAGGATTCCTTAACTGACCAACTGCCTGACTGAATGAAGCAAATGGGCACACATGAACAAAACAGCAACATGTGTAAAGGTTGGAAGATAGGAGAAATTAAATTTCTGTGGTAGAGGAGTAAGGAATTGAGGGAAGATAATGAAAGTTCCAGGTTTGGTTGAGGAGATCCTAGTTTTCCTTGCCAATTCAGGCCAGGCAGGGACAGTTACTGAGTGGAGTTGACCTAATCTGAGACAGTCAGGAGTGATGAGCCTGGGGGAAACAGAGAGGCATGCCCATTTCCCAGGGATTCCAGTTCCAGTGCCTGCAAACACTGTGCCCAACAAACAAAACTGAAGGTCCAATTTGTACTGAGGGCCATACTTTGGGAAGGCTTCTGAAAGAAGAGGTGGCAGTTGATTTTTGAGTAAAGGAAGAAATAAAGCTTGTAAGTTGTGACGACTGTGCATTCCAGGGTCCAGCTGTGGAAGATTGCTCAAAGGAAGGGGACTTTGAGCTAGAGAGAGTGAAAGGGCAGCCCAGGGAGAAAGAAGAGACTGAAGAAATGGGATTAGCTGGAGCTATCTCGCAGGAGACAAAGTCCCAGTAAGAAACAATGAGAAGTCACCCCAGGAGAAGGAGAATCTGTTACTCCCTCTGAAAGCACTTACAGTGTAATATCACAATTATTTGCTGAAGTGCTTGTCTTACCACCAGAGTGAGCACAGGTCTCTCATCTCATTAATTCAGTGTTTGCCCTGGTGCCCTGACAATGCTTGCAGACTGAATGAATGACCAGCTGAGAGGAAGAGGTGTATTTAATGTGATGATAGTTTACTAAATGATCCAAAAGAAGAAAAAAAGCTCTATGTGTAAGGATGTTTATTGCAGCATTATCTATAATAGTGAAAAATCTGAAATACTTAAGTAAATGATGGTGCATCCACTCCATGGAATATTATGTGGCCATTAAAATGGTAACTATGAAGACAATATAGCAAATGACTGTTATAGTAATACTAAATGGCATAAGCAGAATATGAAATTGCATCTATGCTATGATTGCAAGTATGTAAAAATGATATATGCATATAATCAAGCCCTGGAAAGGGGAGAATAAAAATAAAAATTGCTGACTCATTAGGATGGCAGGATTATCAGTGAATTCTTTTTTTCTTTTATTTTGATTTATGTTGATGTCATTTATGCCATAACAAAGGAAAAAATAAAGTTGATAGGTGGGAGACAAACTGAACCATGACCTTGACAACTGTAAAGAGAGGGCTGGTGCCAGAGATGGGAATCCCCACAGAATGATGTTTCTGAGGTGAAAGAAGACTGAGGCTGGGGCTGAGGCTGCTGGCATGGAAAAGGAGTGAGTCTGGGAGATGTTTGTAGTTATTGTCTGCCTTTTCCCACTTCTGCAAATATGTGACCAATGGGTTGTATCTGTGCTGGAATCAAGAGAGCAGAGAATTTGAAACCAAAAGACCAAGGTTCTGCTGCTTACTAACTGGAAAATCTTTTGGACAAGTTTATTAATCTCTCTGAGTTCAGTTTGATAATCTGTAAAATGGAGCTAACAAAAATGTGACGATTAAGTAGAAGCGAAGCATAAGAACCCCCTTTGTAAAGGAAAAAGCCTATACAGATAAAAAGAATTATGATTACCATTATCATAACAATTAAAATGATAATTTTCTTTAATATTTTTAAATTAAGGTATTATGAATAAACACTCTTATGAAGGTTTCACATGAAAAAACAATGTGGTTACTACATTTACCCCTATTATCAAGTCCCCCCCACCCATACCCCAAGGCAGTCACTGTCCTTCAGTGTAGTAAGATGCCACAGATTCACTATTTGTCTTCTCTGTGCTACACTGCTTTCCCGTGACCCCCCACACCATGTGTACTAAACATAATACCCCTGAATCCCCTTCTCCCCCCGCCCGCCCTCCCACACCCCTCCCCTTTGGTAACCGCTAGTTCCTTCTTGGAGTCTCTGAGTGTGCTGCTATTTTGTTCCTTCAGTTTTGCTTCATTGTTATACTCCACAAATGAGGGAAATCATTTGGCACTTGCCTTTCTCTGCATGGCTTCTTTCACTGAGCATAATATCCTCCAGCTCCATCCATGTTGTTGCAAATGGTAGGATTTGTTTCTTTCTTATGGCTGAATAGTATTCCACTGTGTATATGCACCCTCTTCTTTATCCATTCATCTACTGATGGACACTTAGGTTTCTTCCATATCTTGGCTATTGTAAAAAGTGCTGCGATAAACATAAGGGTGCATATGTCTTTTTGAATCTGAGAAGTTGTATTCTTTGGGTAAATTCCAAGCAGTGGGATTCCTGGGTCAAATGGTATTTCTATTTTTCATTTTTTGAGGAACCTCCATATTGCTTTCCACAATAGTTGAACTAGCTTACATTCCCACCAGCAATGTAGGAGGGGTCCCCTTTCTCCGCATCCTCACCAGCATTTGTTGTTCTTAGTCTTTTGGATGGTGGTCATCCTTACTGGTGTGAGGTGATATCTCATTGTGGTTTTAATTTGCATTTCCCTGATGATTAGTGATGTGGAGCATCTTTTCATGTGTGTGTTGGCCAACTGAATTTCTTCTTTGGAGAACTGTCTCTTCATATCCTCTGCCCATTTTTTAATCAGGTTATTTGCTTTTTGGGTGTTGAGGCATGTAAATTCTTTATATATTTTGGATGTTAACCCTTGGTCTGATACGTCATTTACAAATGTATTCTCCCATACTGTAGGATGCCTTTTTGTTCTGTTGATGGTGTCTTTTGCTGAACAAAACTTTTTAGTTTGATGGAGTCCCATGAGTTCATTTTTGCTTTTGTTTCCCTTGCTTGAGGAGATGCATTCAGGAAGAAGTTGCTCATGCTTATATTCAGGAGATTTTTGCCTATGTTGTCTTCTAATAGTTTTATGGTTTCATGACTTACATTCAGGTCCTTGATTCATTTCGAGTATAGTTCTGTGTATGGTGTTAAACAATAATCCAGTTTCATTCTCTTGTATGTAGCTGTCCAGTTTTGCCAACACAAGCTTGTTGAAGAGGCTGTCATTTCCCCATTGTATGTCCTTGGCATGGAACAAATTTCTCCTTTTAATTGTTAGTATTTGTTTCACAAATGTAGGTGCTCCTGTGTTGGGTGCATAAATATTTATAATGGTTATATCTTCTTGTTGGATTGACCCTTTTATCATTATGTAATAACCTTCTTTGTCTCTTGTGACTTTCTTTGTTTTGAAGTTTATTTTGTCTGATACAAGTACTGCAACTCCTGCTTTTTTCTCCCTATTAGTTGCATGAAATATTTTTTCCATCCCTCCCCTTTTAGTCTGTGTATGTCTTTGGGTTTAAAGTGAGTCTCTTGTAGGCAGCATATAGATGGGTATTGTTTTTTATCCTTTCAGTGACTCTATGTCTTTTGATTGGTGCATTCAGACCATTTACATTTAGGGTGATTATAGATAAGTATGTACTTATTGGCATTGCAGGCTTTAGATTCGTGGTTACCAAAAGTTCAAGGTTGACTTCCCTACTATCTAAGAGTCTAAACTCACTTAATATGGTATTACAAACACAGTCTAAATGTTCTTTTCTTCTCCTTTTTCTTCCTCCTCCATTCTTTATCTATTAGGTATCATATTCTGTACTCTTTGTCTATCTATCCCTTGATTGACTTTGGGGATAGTTGATTTAATTTTGCATTTTCTTAGTAATTAACTGTTCTACTTTCTTTACTGTGGTTTTATTACCTCTTGTGACAGCTATTAAACCTTAGGAATACTTCCATCTATAGCAGTCCCTCCAAAATACACTATAGGGACAGTTTGTGGGAGGTAAATTCTCTCATCTTTTGCTTATCTGGGAATTGTTTAATCCCTCCTTCAAATTTAAATGATAATCTTGCTGGATAAAGTGTTCTTGGTTCGAGTCTCTTCTGCTTCATTACACTAAATACATCATGCCACTCCCTCCTGGCCTGTAAGGTTTCTGTTGAGAAGTCTGATGATAGCCTGATGGGTTTTCCTTTGTATGTGATCTTTTTTCTCTCTCTGGCTGCTTTTAATAGTCTGTCCTTACCCTTGATCTTTGCCATTTTAATTACTATATGTCTTGGTGTTGTCTTCCTTGGGTCCCTTGTATTGGGAGATCTGTGAACCTCCATTGACTGAAAGACTATCTCCTGCCCCAAATTGGGGAAGTTTTCAGCAATCACCTCCTCAAAGACACTTTATATCCCTTCTCTCTCTTCTCCTTCTGGTACCCCTATAATGTGAACATTGTTCCATTTGGATTGGTCACACAGTTCTCCCAATAGTCTTTCATTCTTAGAGATCCTTTATTCTCTCTGTGCCTCAGCTTCTTTGTATTCCTCTTCTCTAGTTTCTATTTCATTTATTGTCTCCTCCACTGTATCTAATATGCTGTTTATACCCTCCATTTTGCTCTTCAACAACTGGATCTCTGACCGGAATTCATTCCTGATTTCTTGTATATCTTTCCATACCTCCATGAGCATTTTAATGATTTTTATTTTGAACTCCCTTTCAGGAAGAGTCATGAGGTCAGTGTCATTTAAATCTTTCTCAGGAGTTGTATTAATAATTTTACTCTGAACCAGGTTCTTTTGGCATTTCATATTTGTATATGGCGCCCTCTAGTTCCCAGAAGCTCTTCTCCCTGGAGCTGCTCAGCCCCTGAAGCAATGTCGGGGATGCAGGGGAGTGGTATTGGTGCCTGGGGGGAGGAAAGAGCTGTTGCCTGCTTCCAGGCTTTTATGCCTGTCTCCACTGCCTGAATCAGTGGGCCAAGCACACAGGTATAAGCCTGTATGTTTTGGGTTTGTAGTTGCTGTAGACAGATCTTCCCTCTGACTGGCCTAACGCCAGGGTAGGGTTTGCCAGTTTGCGAGCCAGGTGGGGCTGGCCAGGAGAAATGTGCAGTAGGCTGCGTATCATGGAGGGGGTCCTTGGAGCTGTGTAGCCAGCCAGGGGGCTGGAGCACCTGAAGATCGTCTAAGGAGGAAGATTTCTTTTTCTTCCTTAAATATGAGAGTCTATATGGCAAAGTTTCCAACCTGCTGGGCAGAGTGCACCCAGACAATGTTGTCTACCACACCTCTCTCCTGAGCAGTAAGCTCTGTGAAATCCTTGCCTCTTTAGCAGCCCTTCTGCTAAGGGATTCCTTGTTAGGAAGTCTCTCAGACTGCCCACCTTTGTTTTGTCCCAGAGCAGCCAGATATGAATCCCTGCTTTCCACAAGTGGCTTGAATCTCAGTCTCTCCAGGAATTCTGCCTTAGCTTTCCAACCCTGTAATCACCAGAGTATCATGCAAGGACCATGAAATGTAGGTTTGTGCTCCCAGAGAAGATCTCTGGAGTTAGGTATCAAGCAGTCCCAGGCCTCCACTCCCTCCCTGCTCTGCTTCTCTTCCTCCCACCAGTGAGCTGGGGTGGGGGAAGGGCTTGAGTCCAGCCAGGCTACAGCTTTGTTATGTTACCCTGTTCTGTGAGGTCTGCTCTTTTCTCCATGTGTATGCAGTTTAGCGCAGTCCTGTTTCCTGTTGCTCTTTCAGGATTAGTTGTATTAATTATATTTTCATATTATATGCCATTTTAAGAGGAAGCCTTTGTCGCACCTCTCACGCTGCCATCTTTCTATAATTATTATTATGTCTCCCAACTTGGCCTGAAATTCCACCCATAAGAGATTTATTTCAATAACAAGCAAACACTTCTGGAAAAATTTGAAAGAGGAGCTACCAGTCATTCAAAAGTCAATATAGCCTAGTCCAGTTGTTCTCAATTCTGGCTGCTATAAGAATCATCTGGGGAGATTTTTTTTAATTGATGCCTAAGCCCCACCCCTAACCAATTAAGGCAAAATATCTGGAGGTAGAAGCTAGGCAGGGGTATTTTTTTTAAGGTATCATTGACATACACTGTTATGAAGGTTTCACATGAAAAACAATGTGGTTACTACATTCACCCACATTATCGAGTCCCCCCATACCCCATTGCTGTCACTGTCCGTCAGTGTAGCAAGATGCCACAGAGTCACTACTTGTCTTCTCTGTGCTACACAGTCTTCCCCATGATCCCTTCCACACCATGTGTGCCAATCATAATACTCCTCAATCCCTTTCTCCCTCCCTCCCCATCTGCCCTCCCCCACCCCTCCCCTTTGGTAACCGCTAGTCCCTTCTTGGAGACTGTGAGTCTGCTGCTGTTTTGTTCCTTCAGTTTGGCTTTGTTTATATACTCCACAAATGAGGGAAATCATTTGGTACTTCTCTTTCTCTGCCTGGCTTATTTCACTGAGCATAATGTCCTCCAGCTCAATCCACGTTGTTGCAAATGGTAGGATTTGTTTCTTTCATATGGCTGAATAATATTCCATTGTGTATATGTACCACATATTCTTTATCCATTCTTCTCCTTATGGACACTTAAGTTGCTTCCATATCTTGGCTATTGTAATAGTGCTGTGATAAACATAGGGGTGCATATGTCTTTTTGAATCTGTGATTCTGTTTTCTTAGGGTAAATTCCTAGGAGTGGAATTCCTGGGTCAAATGGTATCTCTATTTTTAGTTTTTTGAGGAACCTCCATATTTTCCACAATGGTTGAACTAGCTTACATTCCCACCAGCAGTGTAGGAGGGGTCCTGTTTCTCCACATCCTCACCAGCATTTGTTGTTCCTAGTCTTTTCGTTGTTGACCATCCTAACTGGTGTGAGGTGATATCTCATTGTGGTTTTAATTTTCATTTTCCTGATAGTTAGCAGTGTGCAGCATCTTTTCATGTGCCTGCTGGCCATCTGAATTTCTTCTTTGGAGAAGTGTCTGTTCAGATCCTCCGCCCATTTTTTATTAGGGTTATTTGCCTTTTGGGTGTTGAGGCATGTGAGTTCTTTATATATTTTGGATGTTAACCCCTTGTCGGATATGTCATTTACAAATATATTCTCCCATACTGTAGGATGACTTTTTGTTCTCCTGATGGTGTCCTTTGTTGTACAGAAGCTTTTTAGTTTGATGTAGTCCCATGTGTTCATTTTTGCTTTTGTTTCCCTTGCCCGAGGAGATGCGTTCAAGAAAAAGTTGCTCGTGTTTATATTCATGAGATTTTGGCCTGTGTAGTCTTCTAAGAGTTTCATGGTTTCATGACTTACATTCAGGTCTTTGATCCATTTCGAGTTTACTTTTGTGTATCGGGTTGAACAATAATCCAGTTCATTCTCTTGCATGTAGCTCTCCAGTTTTGCCAATTCAGGGGTATTTTTTTAAGCCCCTAATTTGCTGCTGGGATTGAGATCCACTAACAAATGGGTCCTGAATCCAGGCAGCCCTGACTTCAAATTTCAGACTGAATTTTTGTCTTCTCTACTTACTAAGTGTGTGACCATGGAGTATTTATATAATCTCTCTAAGCTTCTCTAAGCTTCACTTCTCTTATCTTGGAAATGGAAACAACAGTACCTACCTCATATGGTTTTGTTGAAGATTAAATGAGTTAATACATGTGAACCACTTTTGTACAATGCATGGCACACTGCAAGTACTATGCAGTCTTTTTGTTATTTGTTGGCTGTGCTTCAGATTCATCCTGAGGGATAAATCTTGATCTTAGGAGGAGGAAGAGAAAGTGCAGCATGGAGTCTGCCTTATCACCAGTCTTGCTTGGACTTTCTAACTCCAGGCTCCCAGTGGTTGGGTTCTTTGCTCAGATATCCTAACACCTTGGATTTGGGTCCCTGTCACATGATTTTTATATCTGGTCCTCCTTGATGTAAATTTGCTTCCCATGTAGATATTACATGCCCATTTCTCTTTTCAATATCCAGGCCTACTGTATACTATGTACCAGTCTTGGTTGTTGCTTGAATAACAAGCAATAGAGCCTGTAAGGTCAGGTCCTACCTTCCTACTCTCACCTAAGCCTTGCCCAGTCAGGTCCTACTCAACCCAAAGCTTGCTTTTGAAGCATTTCTGAAAAGAAAAACTGCCATATTTGTATACCTTCTGTCTTCCTGGAACAAAGGACAGAGATAAGATGAGTGACCCCAGATTTGTCATCTAATGGGGAGGTGAGAACATAGTAAAAAGAGGCAGGGCATCTGTCTTCACTATGTATAATCTACACTGGTGACAGAGTATCTGTAATAACTAAAAATTCCTGAATGTGTTTGTAGCTGTTGTAACAAATTACCACAAGCTTGGTCGCCTAAAACAACAACACACATTTATATTTTCACAGTTCTGTAGGTCAGAAGTCCAAAATCAGGCTTCTTGGGCTGAAATCATGGTGTCAGTAGGGTCATACCCCTGCACAGGCTCCAGGGCAGAATCCAGTTCTTGTCTCTTCCAGTTTCTAGTGGCTGCCAGCATTGCTTGGCTTGTGGCTGCATCACTCCAATTTCTGTGTCCTTGGTCACATGGTTTTGTCAATGTTCTCTCTGACTCTGTATTCTAACGATACATGTGATTGGATTTAGGGCCCTCCCAGATAATCCAGGATAATATGCATCTCAAGATCCTTAAATTATTCACATCTGTAATGTCCTTTTCTGCCATATAAGTTAGCATTCTTAGGTTCAGGGGATTCAGGCCTTTTAGGATCATTTTTCAGACTACCACATGCTTTGAGTCATTTTCGCCTTTAGTTCCCCTCACACCCTCTGCCTTGTTCCCTCCTGTCTGAGAAATGAGGACATTCAAGCTTCTTGGATTTTGTCTGGGTCTCTTCTGTATGTGTTTAGGGTCTGCTTGCTGTCTATCAATTGTTTGAATGACCACTGCAGGGCCCTGACCATCCAGTGGCCTGGGAATTCTAGCATTCTTATGAGAGATTCCCTTTCTTTGGCTGTATGGATCTGGGCCTTGCTGGGGCAGGCCTTAAAGGGACTGAGTGGTTTGTTTCTCTGGAGACACTGGACAATTGCTGGTCTGGACCTTCCTGCCCCTGCCTGAGTCCCATGCCATACCTTTCTGATTCAGCATCTTCCTGTTTATACTCATTCCTTTGGCATAGCCCGACAGCCCTCTCTGTGCCATGCACTAAGGCTGCTGTGCTGGGGATATATCTATATCTGTATATCTATATCATCTCTCCACCTATATCCACATGATTTATATCTATATCTATAGATGATAGCAGGGGAGAGAGAAAAGTAAGCATGATTCCAATGCAGTATGCTAAGTGCAATATTAGGAATCCTAAGGTATTATGACCCCACAGAGGGTGGCCCCTAACCCAGATGGAAGGTGTGTGCAGGCGGTCAGGAATGCCTAGCTGCCTCAGATAAAATGGCTCTCTCCCTTGCCCTACTTCTCCCTGCCCTAAAATGCTCTAGGGCATAGTACTGCTATAGCAGTTAGTGCACTTGAATTGGCTTTCTGCAATGATAGGTTGCTACTTCACTCTGCCAGGTTACACTATGTTCTGAGCCTCAGTTTCCTCTTGTGCTACAGTTGAGAAAGGAACATTTAATCAGAAAAGTTATATTAGTGCATTGTTGTAAGGATTCAGTGGGCAGTGTATGTGAAGGGCCTTATAAAATATAAAGTACCATAAACTGTTCTAGTTGTTATTCCTAGCTCACCACTCACTCTGTCTTTTCCTTCCTTGCCCACTCTCCAGCTTTCTGAAGGCTGTTTCATGTTAATCTTTTGTTTTAGCTAATTCAATCCTGATTCTTTTATTTTTTCCTAACTCATCCCTAGCTCTACACACACCAGGAAACAATTTGTTTCTCACCTATTGTTCTGCTTCCAGTCAATATCTTGCCAGTCATACATTAACATTTGCAAACAACCACATTTACAGAGAAACACTACTTCAAAGGGGGTTGTTTATCAGCCTCCCAAATTTATGTCCAGTCTAGATGAAATTTTTCTATTGAGTCTCAGCCCCTTATGCAGTCAGCTGATTTTTATCTAGCACCTACTATATACCAGGTACTGTTTTAAGCACCAGGGGTACAAGGGGGAATAAGACAGCCCTGGTCTCATGGAGTTCATAGGCTAGTGGAGGAGTCAGACAAGAAAACAATTTGAGTCTAATGTGAAGGTATGGTTAGATGAAAACACAAGGTTTTGTGGGAGCAAATGAAGGAGCAGTAGAACTCAGACTCAATGTGTAGGTATAGTCAAGCCCTCTTGGCTTGTGTAGGTAGGGTCAGTAGGGAACTCCCAGAGGAGCTGATACCCCAGAGGGGGTGATATCTAAGCTGAGGCCTTAAGGAGGAGTAGAAATTAGGTGATGTGGGGAAAGATTTTTTCAAAGCAGAGAGAACAGCATCAGTTCTGGAGGAATTGAAGGAAGTTTAGTGTGGCAGGAGCACAGAGGGTAAGGAGAGAGCTGGTGGGTGTTAAGCAATGGAGGATAAAACAGGAGAGAGAGGCAGGAGTCTGTTTGCTCTGGTCCATATTCAAAGCCATGCATTGATTTTACTTCCAGGGCAATGGGAAGCCATTGAAGAGTTTTCGAGAGTTATGTATCATATCTGCATTTTAAAAAAGTCTTTTTCACTGTTTTATAGGGAACATATTGGAGGGAAACAAGAATTGGATGCAAGGAGACCAGTTGGAAGGTCCATGCAGGGATCCAGATGAGAGAATATGATGACTCAGATAGGATGATGGCAGTGGGATAGAGGAAGTTAGAGCAATGCAAGAAAGATTTAGGTGGTAGGAACCATAGGATTTGCTTGGTGATTGATCAGATGTGGGGCTAAGGGAGAGAAAGGAGTCAGAGTTCCTAGATTTCTGACCTAGTCACCTGGGTGAACAGCAATGCCATATACTAGATAGGGAGCATTGGAGGAGTGGCAGGTGCAAGGTGGAAGAAGAAAGTTTATAGGATTTTGGACATGTTGATTTTGAAGAGTCTTCAAAACATCCAAATAAACTTGTGGATGTTCAGAACTGACAATAAGGAGAGAGATGTGGCATTAATTGAATAGGGCTGATGACTGAAGCCATGCAGGTGAATGGGATGGCCCAAGGATGGTGTACAGAGAGAAATGAGGAAAGGGTTGAGGATAGAGCCTTGAGAAACCCATCTTTAAGGAATGAGGACAGAAATAGGAGCACAGAATCTGCCTCATAATAAATACATTACATTGCTGAATGAATGAAAGGAGGATGAGAAGAATAAGCTAGAGATTATTAACCCTAGCCCTCTTTGGGATGGGAAGAAAAGAGAGACAAGGCCTCAGAAAGGAGGTCAGGCTTGAACTAAGTCATGAAAGATGACCAGGCATTCACAAGGAAGACAAGGGAGGAAAATTTCATTTCAAGAAGAATAAAGAGCATATTCAAAGGTTGAAAAACATAAAAAGTCATGACCTATGCACATGGATTCCTCCAGACTCTACCTCTGTCTTTTTTCCTTATGACATGGCTGTGTATCCTTAATATATCTTAATATCCTTAATAAATCCCTGTAATAAATATTAGATATGACTATGAAAAAACAGAAGTCATGATGTTTTCAGTGAAGATTTTCTTATTTACTATACAGTTGTCTTAATCTCCTTTTAGACCTGTATTCATGGCTCTCTCACAACCAAGGGGGCCTAGATTCAGAATGGTAAATAGATTTCATGCTGCAGTCCAAATGAATGGTAGGGATTGCTTAGAATTATATGATGAGGAGGAGTCTGGGGCTGCAAGTAGACTCAGTGCTAGAGGGCTATGACTGATCAACAATGCCTGCCATGGCTGAAGGAGAAAGGAGTGTATGTAGTGTTTGTCATGGTGGCCTAGACTTTTCCCTTTTGCTTTCACCTCTCTCTCACCATCTGAATGCTTGACTGTGAGAATGGGATCTCATGAATCATGAATTGGCAACTAATTGGGAATTGGCAGTTCTCCACCCCTAAATGATATGGTCTTCATGAGACAATGAATATTTGCTGAGAACTTATCCACTGATAAAACATTGACTGAGTATGTACTATGTGCCAGGAAGAAAAACTAGCCCCTAGGGGATCCATGCAGAATACATGATTCATTGTGTTAAACGAATGGAGTAAATCCCAGATTCAGGGCTCCATGTTGAAAGAAAGCGTGGCTATCTTTATTCCAAGAGCATGGCAATGTCCAGATTGAATTTTAAGGCACTAGCATGCAGTAAGGGTCTCTTTATTGTGATCTGGTTATATATATTTTTTACATTAGCTTATGCTATGTTTACTGGCCCAGTGAGAACAGAAAAAAAGAGCTAGTTGCTCTTACAAAAACTTGTAAATAATACAAGCATAGTCAGCATAGTCTAGCATACCTATTCTTTCACAGCAACTGCTCAAAGCTTGTTTTGTGCCCCCTTCTTATTTACACTGCACCTCTCATTTGTCTATTCTTAAATAAACATCTGTGTTGCTTTATAATGCTCACTGCAATACTGCTCTGGGTATTGTGTGGTGAAGGTCTTACTATACTGCAGACCTGAATTGAGTGATAAACAGAGCTCACCTAGACACTTACAGAAGGCTCCAGGCCAGTTCTAAGGACTCAAGGATGGCAATCATTCCTCTCCAGCAAACTGGCTATGAAATAGGTAATTGCTGAAGTCCAAACACCAGAACTGAAAGTACGAACCCTTTCAAGGCCTGGGAAATTTGAAGTAGCAGAATGAGGTTTTTAGCAGCTAGATGGAAATGGGAAGGCAGAGGTGAGACAGTTTGGGGCCTGAGACCTCCAGAGGGTCTCATGACCAAGCAACAGTCATGGTGTGGGATGAAGAGAAAGAAAACCAAGTGAATCTGCCTTCCAAGTCACACCAGCTTGTCATTGCATCTTAGTTGCCTGGGGGTAAAAAGAGCTCTTATTGATTGGAGTGTGTTGTACTTGGGAGAGGAAAAGGCCTAATTCACATCAAAGAACTTAGATTTCTAATAGATGAGATATTCATGTACACAAGTAGGTACACTAAATGATTTAAAAAGTGCAGAGACAAAGCACAATCAGAGAATAGTGTAATAGTGAAGGTAAGTAAGGCTAGTTGCTGTAACATAAGAATTCCCACATATAAGGGACTTAATACAACAAAGATATTTTCTGCTCACATCAAAGTGTATTGTATATCAGCTTAGGAAAAGAGGCTCTACTCCATAGTCAGTTAGAGATACAGGCCTGTTGCATCTTCTACTAAAGATCACAAAACATCACCAGTTGGCATATGAGGAGAGTCAAAGTGGAGAAGATATACCTTCTTATAACCATTTTGTCCCAGAAGTGACAGAGCGTATGGTAATGGGGCCCCATAGATGCAAGAGGGCTGAGAGATACAGAGCAATGATATACCACGGAGGATATTTAAAAACAGGGTTTTTAATATTTGCCCCCATCAGAATGTTCAATTCTACCTAGAAGGGGCAGAAAAGCCTTCACAGAGATGACCCTTGAGTGGAATATCTAAAGTGAAGTAGTTCTGGATATTAGAGTGAAATAATGTCATGGGAAAAATGAAACCCCAGAAGATAAAACTGGGGTTGCTACTACAGCCATATCTTCTCATCTGGAAAGTCTCTTTCCAGAGCTCATTTGACTTAAATCATTTAAGTCACCCACCTTCTTCCCTACTCATCCCCAAAAGTCTCAGTTTAAATGTTACTTCCTCCAGTAGAGTCTTAACAATAAACTGGGGAGGTTCTCCTGCTATGTGGTCCTATAGTATCCACTGTTTTTAACTTAACTGTTTAAATGTCCATCTTTCTTCCTATATTATTAAGTACTATAAGAGCAGGACCCTGCCCAGTTTTACTCATCATTGTATCTCTAATGACTAAAACTATGCCTGCCACATAGTAGGCCCTTGGTAAGTATTTGTTGAATGAACGAATCTGCCTTCTTAAAGCATCCTCTCTTACAGTACTTTTCTCTCATTCATGTGGTTGATGAGTCAACAGATATTTAGTCCTCATTAAATGCTAGATCTTATTTTGCATAGTAAAGTTAGCAATGAATGAAACACTGTCCTTTTTATTTGCTCATAATTTCCTTTATGCCCATCCCCTTGAGAGAAGGGTGGGGCAGCCAACTCATCCTGGTTTGCCTAGGGCTTTCTTGGTTTTAGCAGTGAAAGTATCATATCCCAGGAAACCTCCTGCCCCCAAGGGCAATTCAGGATGGTTGCTCGCTCTAGAGTAGGGTATTTTTCTTATCTCTATCCCAAATATCTAGCATTATACCTGGCACATGATGAGTTGTCAATGAATATTTGTTGAGTGTAGGTGGGTGAGTTGGTAGATGGATGTGAATGTGGACTTGGATGAGTGCATGGATGGCTGAGTGGGGGAATGGATATGCTTGCTTTGGGAACTTTTCAGAATCTGGAGGAAAGAAAAAGAGATACCTAGAGATCCAAACACTCAGGAAAGGTCAACAGTAGAGGGTTGGGAGAGAAAGGATAACCTTCCTTGAGTTTGACATAGTAATACTCTCCTTTGGCCACTTGTCTGAATGAGACTGATCTAGAATTTACTATAGACCCAGAGGTGGGGAGAGATTGGCCACTGAAGGAAACTCCCAGCTAGGATGACAGGTGTTTGAGTGACCTGGAACAGAAAGTCCTTATTCTACTTTGCCAACCACTGGGATTAATATCCCTTGGCAATGTCCTCAGTCAAGGTATACATTAATATTTTCAAGACCTTACTTTGGGAAAAGAATGTGACAAGCTTTGAGGTTATTGCATAGAGTAGAGGTGTGGAGAGATGAGAAAACAGCCAGGACTTTATAATAATTGCAGATAATTTTTTATATAGTAAATGATTTAATGGCTACAATATAGCTAATAAAATGACATTTACTTATTTCCTGCTCAGATTCCTGGTGGAGAGGGGTCAATATTTTCAAATCATTATTTTAACGGCATTATAGTAGCTGTGTATTCTCTTCTGTCTTCTAGAATACCTTCCAGCCCCAGCTGCACCCCTGTTCCTCAAAGGTGAGTCACTTTGGGGAAGTCTTTTTGGAACTTTCAAGCCCTCAGAACATTCTGTTCATACCCTTTTGTGGCATGTATCCTTGAATAGCACTGTGAGTGATAAACACCTGCTCTTCCCATTAGATGGGCACTGCCCTGAATACAGGCAGGGATTCAAATATCTACCCTGTCACTTACTAGCTGCAAGACTTCCTTCTAGTTACTTAGCTTCTTTGAGCCTCCTTAGTATCTTCTGTAAAAAGATGACATTACTTATCTCATAGGATTGTCGCAAGGATTAAATGAGATGCCATAAGAAATCTCCTAGCACACTGCCTGGCACAAGTGGACCTTTGACAAATGTTAGTTGCCTCCCTCTTCCCCTTCTTTGAGGAAGGAACTATGCATTATTTACTTATTTTTTGATTGCCAACACAGAGCTTGGGACACAGTGGGCCTCAGATGTTTGCCAAGTTGAACTGTTAAGGAACTATGGTCATATTGGGGGACAATATCAGTCAAAGGCTCGCCTATAATGACATGGTGTAAACTGTGAAAAGTAGAAAGAGGGGGCTGGCACAAAAGCATTTGCAGAGTTAAGCATAAACCATGTCCAACTCATCAGTTTCTCTTTACTGATTCAGTACTAACTCCGTCTTTTATTCACTTTTTTGCTCACATTGCACCACTGGCATACTTGTATCATACTTAGCAATTATGTTATAATTAACTGTATATTTATATTTTGTCCCCCCAACTAGATTATAAATTCCTTGAGTACAGAGAATGTGCCTTGTGAATCTTTGTATCTCCTGTACATAGAATAATTCTTGGCATATAAGTACTCATCTGATATTTTTGTTCTAGCATTTGAGCTGTTTTCACTTACTTTGACATACCTGCCTTTGGTGAGAAATTCTCTCTAATATGAATCTTTTCTCTTCAACTGAATTGAAAGTTCTTTCAAGGGTGGGAGATATGTTTCTCCTCTAGGGCCTAGCACAGGGTCAGAACCACAGTGGGTACTACTGCATATTCAACTGACCAATGCATAGGTTCTCACAATACGGAGTTGTCATTCCACATCGTAAAGAACATTTCTGTATGAACTAATGTTCTTTCTTCTAAAAGAAAAAGGAAAAGAAAATGATGTCACTGTTTTTATAAAATAAAAAAGCAACAGATCACCCCAAATCCTACCATCCAGAAATAATCAGTGTTAATATTTAGTGAACATCATTTCAGGCATCTCTCTATGCACATATTCAGAAAAGCGATGGATGGATGGCAAGATAAAAATGATTTCATGAAAATAGGATCATAGTGTGCAGGCCAGTTTTATTAAAAAGTATTCAATCTAATTTTACTTGAATTTAACAGAAGATGAAAATGAAACCAAAGGAATTGCTAACCTCTCGATAAATATTATTTCACCTCAAGAAATATTGACTTCACACTATGGAAGATAAGATTGTCACTGTTATATTTCCTCTCACCTCCTCTTCCCCAAACTCCAGATTTTTATTAGTTATATCATTATTCTGTCAGTTGTGTTCACTGTTACATGCTGCTTTTCCACCAGCATTTCCTTGGTTATTTAGGGGGTGTGTCTGTAGTATAAATATTCATTTACTTAGAGGAATTCAGTGCTTTACCTGTATTCTTCTATCATGGCTTATCCACTTCCAGATTTTTAAGTTTATTTTTCCCATAGTTGGCTGGATTTCGGTAGGTTTTATGAATGCTGTATTCCCTGAGTTCTACCTGTCACCTTTTTATTTGCAAAAGTAGTTGGCTGAGTACAGTATCTTTGAGTCTCCTTAAACTTTCTTTCAACATTTTACAGAACTTCTCCTTTTTTCCCCCCTTTGGTATTGAATATTGCCGTGAAATCTGAGGCCAGGCTGATTTTTCCTTCATATAAGCACCTTGTTTATATTCCATCTAAACACCTGAACAATCATTTCTTTACCCTTGATGTTCAAAAGCTCACTTACAATAGGTCTCAATATCAGTCATACTTTTATTTTTTTCTGGAACGCTGTATGACCTTTCTGGCTACAGATTTGGTTCTTCTTTCATTTCAGGGAAAATTTTCTCTATTATATTTCTAAATACCTTTTCTGTACAATTTGTGGAATACTCCATAGACTTTAGGAACCCTAGCCAGTATAGTTAGACTGTCCTCATTTTCCATGACTATTATCCTGTCTATGACTAAATTAATACATTTATATTTTAGCTTTGATTTGCCATGATTATAACAATACTTTTCATATCAGTAATACCATTTTCATTCATGGCTATTTTGAGCCACACAGCTTCTAATTAACTTATTAGTTCTGAAATAATATTGTTTTGGTTCTTACTATGTTTCTTAAGTTCTGCAGTATCCTCATTCTACTGTTTATTATCTCATCTTTGAGTTCTTGTTTATTGAATTCATTTCTTTGAGTTCTAACAGGTAAAACAGAATTTTTTGTGTTTCTTGGGTTCTGTTTTCTTCCATATGTTTTTCTTTGAATTGAACTTTTATTAAGATCAATGTAGCTTCACATGTAGTTGCAAGAAATAACACAGGGAGGTCCCCATGTACCCCATTTCCCTCAAAGGAAACATCTTGCAAAACTATACTACAAATCACAACCAGGATATTGACACTGATACAATTCATCCACTTTATTCAGATTTCCCCAGTTTTACTTAAACTCATCTGTGTTTGTGTGTGTGTGTGTGTGTGTGTGTGTGTGTACCTCTATAAAATTTATCACATGTGGAAGTTTGTGTATCCACCACAATACTCAGGATACAGACAGTTCCATCACCTCAAAAATCCTTTGTATTGTCCTTTTACAATCACACCCTCCACCTGACTCTCACCATCCCTAACTACTGACAACTACTACCAATTGTCCATCTCTATAACTTTGTCATTTTGAGGATGTCATATATGTGGAATTATATAGTATGTGACCTTTAAAGATTGGCTTTGTTCACTCAGCATAATTACTTGGAGATCTATCCAAGTAATTGTGTATATCAACAGTTTGTTCCTTTTATTGCTCAGTAGTATTCCACGGTATGGATGTACCATAATTTGTTTAACCATTCACCTATTGAAGTACATCTGGGATGTTTCTAGTTTGGGACTATTACGAAGAAAGCTGCTATGGAATATTCATGCACAGGTTTTTGTGTGAATATGTCTTTATTTCTCTGGGATAAATGCCCAAGACTGCAATTGCTGCTCCATATGGATTTAATCTCTTGTTTGCATACTATGTTTCTTCCCTTTCTCCTTTGGTTGTGATGGTATGTTGGCATGGTAGCCAGGCCATTTATTTTCCCCTTGCTTGTGCTAAATGTGGGCAGGTTCGGCCAAAGCTTCTATTTGCTTTGATATAATTTGGTTGAATTCTCCATGACACCCTCCCCAGAATATCTAGGACCTTTTCATATATCCCTCCAAGGTCTTGTTTTGAAAGGAGAATGTTCTGTTTAATCCATAATTCTGTAGCTTTCAGGTAAACTGCAGGGAGGGAAAACTCAGCTAAAGCCATGCCTCTCTTGCTGAGGGACCTGGACTCTGATCTCTGTCTTCTGATGTTTTATTAAGTATCCATACATGGCCCATTTCCACTTGCCAGGGATATATTCTATTCCCAAAGCATTGTCTCAATACTCCTAAGAAATAGGGAAGTAGGCAACCTCCAGCAAACAGCTCTCCCTGCCTTGGCTGAGATCCTGCAGTAATATGTTGGGGCTTCTCCTCCTGAAGGCATTTACTGGACTCTTCCCCAAATGCCCTCTTCCTCAATCCCTCCCTCCACCCATACCAACCCCAGTTGATTACTCTCAAAACTAGTGGGCTTTAGTGATAACTTACAGGTTTTTGTTGACTTGCCTTTTTCTTAAGTACTGTTTCTGAGGGTGGGAACAGAGTTAGGAACTTGTAGCACTGTCCCAAGGTCTTCAATTTCTTTCCTTGGCTGCCACTGTTGGAAATTTACATTTTGAAGTTTTATTCTTTTCCATGTTTGTTTACTGCTATTGAAATTGTTAGTGTTTTTCAAAGTATGATTTGTCTTTGTTCATTTCATTAGGTATTTGGCAGCAGTGGTAAGGGATTAAGTCTGTAGGTCAGCTTTATTCTATCAGCTTTCCCAGGAAATCTCAGTTGGTGGTTTTTTTTTTTTTTAACTCCTCTTTCATGCTGAAGGGCCTGAGGCTGGAGAAGGATAGCCAGAGCTGGGCAGTCATTGTATCCAGGACCAGGAAGGGTTAGGACACAAGTCAGGAAAAGCTGGCATGGCACACCCAAACACACAGCTGACCTGGACCCTTAACTGAACCTTCCTAGCCTTCATTTCCCTTATCCAGCTCTTTCCAAATTCTGTCAATGTACCTTCAAATTCTTTCTCACATGTGTCCCTTCCTTTCTGTCTTGTTGTAATGGCCTTTAGTCAAACCCTCATCTTTCTTTTGGATTTCTGCAATATTCTCCTAACAAGGTTCCATGTCTCTAGTTTCTTTCCCATGGAGGCCATCCCTCCTCACTGTGCCACTGAGTCAGTTTTCCTGAAACACTACTGAGTATATATCCTTACCATTCAAAGGCCACCAGAGACCTCCCAATTGCCATAAATAAATAAATAAATGTTAAGTTCAAACTTCTTAAAATGATCTACAATAAAAGAGCAGCTAATGTTTTTATGGTACTTACTAAGTGCTAAGAAAATTCTAATTCATTTTTGTGTATTGAATGATTTCATCTTCAAACCCTTGAGGCCGCTGTTGTAATTATCCTCATTTTACAATTGAGGAAACTGAAGTGTGGCAGGTCTCACAGTGTTCTTAAGGCTACACAGCTAGTAAGTTGAAGAATGGAATTCAAATGCTGGCAGTGTGGCTCCAGAGTCCATGATCTTAAACCACGTCATGACATACCCCCACAATACCTTTCACTGGCTGTCATCCTAATCACCTTTGTACTCTAAGCACTCTCTCATCACCACCCATATGCTGACATTCTGGCCACATCAAGCTACTTGCTCTTCCCTGAACACACCATATGCTTTCAACCTTTGTCCCTTTTCACATGCTATTCTCTCCATGGACCACTCTCACTAACCCCTTTCAAATCTACTTGGTAAACTCCCATTCATCATTCTTTCTCCTGCTGTTTTTCACTCAAGTGCAAATCTAATTTTACAATTCCTTGTTTGCCCTTCAGTGAGGCCCTGTTGCCTCTAGAAGACACCCAGTTTTCTCAACACAGTAGACAAAGCCCTGCAAGATCTAGCCCCTGCTTACCCTGCAAATATCATCTATTCCCTTCCCCTTCACACCTTACACTCCACCCATACCACAGTACTTAAAGTTCCCTAAACACACCATGCTGTTCTATGCCTTTATGCTTTTGTCCATGTTCTTCCTTCTGATTGGATTCCCCTCTCCACCTGAAAGAATCCTACATATCCTTCAAGACCCAATGAAATCATCCATTCTATGGTAAAGCTTTCCCTTCCCTTCTTTTCCCTTTCCTTCCTTTCCTGTTCCTTCCCTTCCCTTCTCTTCCCTGCTATGCCTTGCCCGGCCCTCCTTTACTCTCTTTAAGCATAATTGGCTATTCTCTTCTCAGTATCACCCATGTACCTTGAGCATTATTACTTCCTTTTATTACACAACTGCACAATTATTTTTTTTACACAGCTGTCTCCTTTATTAACCTCCTCAAGGAGAATGACAATCTTCTTATTTAAAGTTTACTCTGACTTGTACCTAGCACATAATAGGCATTCCCAAAATATGTGTTAGATGAATGAACCTTACCAGCTACAGTGCCTAACATAGTGCTAGGACATAGTAGGCGTTCAATAAATATTTGTTCACTTAACAAATAAATGCTTAAGCTCTTTTTCACTATTATGTGCCTTCCTTCCAGGTACTTCCCTACTTTTTCAAACAAACCCTTTAGTGGGAGCCCCTACTGCCTCTGACCTAGCTCTGGGTCTGTTTTACAGAACATATGATTACCTTGAAGGGAACAGCACAGCCTAAGGAAACAGTGCTAGAGGAGGTTAGGTCGAGCCAACAGGAGCAGAGAAAGGGTAGAATATATGACAACACCTAGCAGGGTTGGGTGTGCAAAAATAGTTCTATAGGTATCGCTCTGTCTTTCTGAAGCAATGATCCCCAGACTTGGGTGGTCATCAGATTTGTCAGAAAATAATTCTTCATGGACCTCTGAATGTATTATGAGTACAGACACTGACTTCCTGTGCTCTAGACTATCTTTTCAAGGGTGTTTGCACAGTGAACAGCCTTGGAAGATATAGATAGTATCTCCTCCCAGAACAAAGGACAGGTTTGTTCCTGTCTCATATAATAAAGATAATCTCTCCATCTAGAGTAAAGATCTAGAGTAAGGCAGGCTTGTTGCCCATTATTAGAAATTCAGATTCCCTAAGCTTGGTGTTTTTCTTCTAATAAGTAATACAACCCACTGCATGCGCTTGCATCACTTCACCCTCTTCATGTCAGCCTGTGATAATTAGGACATGGAAAACTGACACACATGCTAATACTCTGGCTGCTAGTGTTTCTGAGTAATAACAATAATAACTATTTTTAGGAAAAGTAATAATAATAAAACCTCCTGTCTCTGACCAGTAATTTCATGTCTTCCTCCAGCATCCATGAAACCATGACAGGCTAACTTGTTAACGTGGAAGTGTAGAAAAAAGTTTCAAACACTTCAGAGTTTTTTGACAAGAATCACCTGGAAACTTGTTCAAAATGTAGGTTCCTGAGTTGTCCTTCAGATGATGATTTGATGATTCTAGAAAGATGCCCACAAATAAGGATTTCTGATGTTGGAGGTCCTTAGAATTCTCTTGAACCACTGTCTTCAGGATTTTGTTAACCTATAGACTTGACTATAGATGGAAGACAACACTTACTTCTTGCATGGATAGAGGTAGTCATAGATGAGCACAAGAACTCCTTTGGCAGCTTTTCTCATTCAAAAGAAACTGTTAAAATAGGAAATATCTGCTCACTATAAGCAATATATGAGAAAAAGTTATATACTGATTAGAGTTAAATAGGAAGAAATAGAAACATAAGAATAAACTCATACCTTTGTCACTAAACTTATTTATTTACTGTGTAAATTAAACTTGACCTTTTCTTTCTCCTCTGAGAGAAAGTGGAAAGTGTTTCTTACATTTAGACGTAACTCTTTATTATACTGGTTCCTCCAGCCTGAGTTTCAACAGATATTTATTGACTATCTGCTGTCATGCACTGTTCTAGGTGTCAGAAATACAGTAATGAATGACACAATGTCCCTGCTTCTGTGGAACTTATATTCTAGTGGAAGAACACAGACACTGAATGCATAGGCAAATACCTCATATATTTTCAAATGAAGAAACTAAAATAGAATAATAGGATAGAGAATGACTTGGTGAGTGTTGAGGCACAATTTACCTATAGTGGTTAAAGAAGTGCTTTCTGAGGACGTAAGGAGATCTGAGTAAAGGAGACTTTCTGGTTCTAGCTGTCAGTCTTTCCCTGGTAGAGACTTGCCCATTTGTAGGACCTGAAGCTCGTCAGCCTTCATGGTCAGCCTCACTCAGCTCCTACCAAGCCTGAAAACGTGGCAGGAGCTTCTCACTGGTGGCTGAAGTTCAGAAGTAGCCTACTGCCCTAAGGACATGATTTGGTCCCCAAGGACTAGGGCATTTGAGGAAAGCCCTAGTCTGAAAAACTGAGCTTCATTCATTTGACAGATATTTATGGAATATATACCTGTGTCAAGAATTATGCTCGGTGTTGGGGACACAGCTGTGAATAAGACCCTAACTCTCATGGAATTTCTAGAAGCTTCTGTGGCAGTTGCTAGTCTGAACTCTACCCCAGCCCCACCAGATTAGACCTTGCCTGATCTGTTTCCCTAGGTTAAGAGAGGAACTGGAGCATGTCATGATTCTCCCTCCAGCTGTGGGCTTGAATCCTCTTCAAACCAGTTCAATCACTGGAATCCAGAAACTTCCACTCAAATTTCTGTGATTTTCACCACTATGCAAATACTACTGTTCCTAGTTCCCAGACTCCAAACTGGCTCCCAAAACCAGTATAAATAAGACCTGAGTTGGTCCCCACCCCCTGGACCCTGTGACTTGGACTTTGGGTCATCTCTCTTCTTCAGGTCAGGCCCTATACTTCAGAGGTGCCCTTCTCCCCATTGCTGCCTGACAATCTACTCTGTCCTCTCTCCCTGTCAAGGTCCCAGCATGCCTGTTGCTGTGGTTATGACACCGACTCCCAGAACTGCTTCTAGTTTGCTTGTTCATTGTCTGATGATCAAAGTTAATGAAAATAAAGACAATGGAGGCAGCAGTGCCTGCATCAGCAACAACTCTCAAGTAAAGTATTCCTTCCAATAAGGAAGGGGTTGCTCTGGCAACCAGACTTCCCACTTCTAACTTACTCTAATCCCTATCTTATCAATTTATATTCAACTGAATGAGTTTTCTTTCTTGAGACAAGTTCTCAACTGTTTTTACAACCTGCTTTTTGGCACCAGTTAGCCTTTTCTTAAGGGAACAAATCCTTTCGCTTTATGAATGTTTTCCAACAAGTATTTTAGTGCTTGTTATGCGTAAGGCATGCTGGACTTTAGTGGTAGATACAAAGATGGAAATATATTTATGGTGTATGAAAAAGAGCACTGGATTTGAAGCCAGAAAGCCTGTTATTGTTAAATAACTTTTTACAGAAGTCATACAAACACATGAACAAAGGCAAAAAAAGAACACAGAGAAGCATAAAGTAAAAAATAAAAATACTCACCTCTCATTCCCATTTCTCAAAGTAATATTTTACTTGTGTTACAGTGATTTTCTGTGTATAAGCATATATGTTTTTCTTGTTTTCTCTCACAAATGAGATCACTAGTGTACATATCAACCTGCTATTTGACTTTATCTTACTATTTATTGAGCATTTTCTCTATCAGCAAGTATCTATCATATTCTTTTTAATGGTTGCATAGTATTCCATTGTGTAGATGTACAGTCCCCATCGACCATTTATTTGAATTGTTTTTATTACAATGAACTGATAATAAACATCTTGGAGCACATGTTTTGGTAAAAGATATAGTATTTTTATTGTATAACTTCCTTGTTGTAAAACTGTTGGTTCATAGGTGTCAACATTTTAAAAATTGAACCTATATGCTAAATTTCTCTTCAAGACAATTGTACCAATCTATTTTCTTGACAATAGTAAATGAAAGTGACTATTTCCCAAGAAAACTTTGTTTTGAATCCTGTTACTTTTTGGTAGTGTGACTTTGGACAAATAACCTGGTTGAATTTCAGTGTCTCCACTATAGAATGGGATTGATAACACCTTCCTTACAGAATTTTGAGGATTAAAATTAGATAGTCTCAAAAGGCTAGCATAGAGTTACAATGTGACCCAGCAATTCCACTTCTAGATATGTACCCAGGAGAAATGAAAGCATATGAGCATTCAAAACTTTGCACATGAATATTTATAATAGCCCTATAAGTACAAACAACCCAAATGTCTATCTATGTGAATTGATAAATTATGTAGTACATTCATGCAATGGAATATTACTTGGCAATAAAAAAATAATGAAGTACTGTTACAAAGCAGATGAACTTTGAAAATATTATACCACGTAACAAAGCCAGTCACAAAGGACCACATATTGTATGAACTCAATTATATGAAATGGCCAAAATAAGCACATATTTTAGAAACAGGAAGTAGATTAATGGTTGCCTAGGGCTGGGGAGAGGGATTGGAGAAAAGTGCAGAATGATTGCTAATGGGTATGAGGTTTCTTTTCAGGGTGATCAAAATGTTCTAAAATTGATTATTATAATGTTTGTACAACTCTGTTATATACTAAAAACCATTTATTTGTACATTTTAAATAGATAAATTGTGTAGTAAGTGAATTATAGCTCAATGAGCTGTGGGATAAAAAGTATTAAATAAGATAATACTTCTGCTTCCAACCAAGACAGAGTAACAGGTAATAAATTCACTCTCCTACTTGAAACATCCCTGCCCCTAAAATATCTAGACAAAATATATGAAATTAGGGTTTTCCAGTCACTAGTTATCAGGCCACAAAAACTAGTATTCCCCAAGAAATGGGAAACAAATGAAATGAGTCCTAAGATTGCCCAGTTTACTGCTATGAGAGAGGTTTCAGGTCATGACACAATGAGGGAGTCTCCAGGTGGATCCCAGCACACTCCAAGTTGGGAGATGGATCTGAAAGTTTAGTGAGACTAAGATGGCTAGAGCTCATAGGTGCCGGATCATGTCCTTAGGGCAGCAGGTGGAGAGATGAGCAAAAAGGAGCCCCTGGTGATCTGCAGAGGTTTTCCTTTGAGTATTCAGCAGAGTATTGGTGAGGAAACTACCAAAAGCCAGAGGAAAAGCCATTCAAAAGGAATATTTCCTGTTACCACTAGCCAGAATGGAATAACTCATAATTCATAAGGCACTGAATAGAGTACTCAAGAAGGTCTTATCTCAGAAATGGGAAATAATTATCCGTAGATGACTACTGTTCCAGACTCACACAACAAATCATAAAAGCAAGACCTGTAAGGGTCAAACTTTTTCCAAATAAAATAACTGCATCCAAGAGCAAACTTCAAGAAGACTTACAAGAATGCAAAAATATCCAGCACACAACAATGGAATTCACAATATGAAGTTCACAATATCTGGCATCCAGTGAAAACTTACTGGGCATACAAGCAAGCAGGAAAACACAACCCATAATGAGGAGAAAAATCAATCAACTGAACCAGCCCAGAACTGACACTGATATTGCAATTAGCAGAGAAAGACACATAAAAGCATTTACTATGACTATATGTTATGCGTGTCTAAAGAATTAACTAGACATATAGAAGATATTTAAAAAGACCCTAATTAAACTTCCAGAGAGGAAAACTATGAAGTGTGAGATGAAAAATACACTGGATGGGATTAACAACAAATTAGACATTAGTGAAAAAAAAACAGTGAACCTGAAGGCATAGCAATAGAAACTATCCAAATTTAAACACATAAAGAAAAGAGAATTTTAAAAAGTTAAGAAAGCATTAGTGAGCTCTGGGACAACTTAAGACAATGTAATACATGTGTTATTGGAGTCCCTAAAAGTGGGGAATGGGAGAGGCACAGAAAAATATTTGCAAAAATAATGGCCAATATTTTCTAAATTTGGTGAAAAAACATAAACCCACAGATTAAAGAAGCTCACAGGACCTCAAGAAATATGAAGGAAACTAAGACGAGACCCATCATAATCAACTTGCTCAAAACCAGTGATAAAAAGAAAATATAAAAAGCAGCCAGAGGGGGAAAATAAACACATTAAATGCAGAGGAAAATGTTAATAGCAGCCAGAGGAAAAAAGACATATTACATTCAAAGGAGCAAAGAATGATAACAGACTTATTATCATAAAAATGCAACCAAGTAGACAATGGAGCAATATCTTTTCATGACTGAAAGAAAGAAAAACCGTCAATCTAGAAATCTTTTCCTGATGAAAATATCTTTCAAAAATGATGATGACATAAAGACTTCAGACATACAAAGCCAGACTAACTTACCTCCAGCAAGCCCACACTACAAGAAATATTAAAGAAAGTCCTTCAGGAAGAAGGAAAATGATACCAAATGGAATGATGCACTGAACTAAAAGGAATGGATGACACTGGAAATGGTAACTGAATGGATTAATATATAATCTTTCTTCTCCTAATTTAATTCTATTTAAAAGATAAGTAAGTGTTTACACAAAAATAATAACAAAGTATTGTGGGATTTATAACATATTTGAAATGTATGACAATAACACAAAGGTCAAAAGGAGAGAAATAAAAATATACTATTTTAAGGTTCTTCTAATATCTGTGAAGTGGTAAAACATCACTTAAAGGCAGATTGTGATACGTTAAAAATGTATACTATAAACCCTAATATAACCAGTAAAATGACAAAAGAGTAAATAAGTTAGCAAAGGAGGTTAAATTGAATTAAAAAATACTCAATCCAAAAGAAGGCAGGACAAGAGTAAAGGGGAAACAAAGGCTAGATAGAGCAAATAGAAAACAAATAAGATGATAGATTTAAGGCTGACTATATCAGTAATCACATTATATGTAAATGGTTAAAACACCCCAATACAAGGCAGAGAATGTTGGATTGGAGAAAATAGGCAAGTCCAATTGTGATTAATATTTTTAATGTTAATTTGTTCTAAACAATGCCATTCTTTATTATTTTTTGACATGTTCGAAATTGTTAATTATTATGATTAGTTATTAGTTATTTTATTAATTTTTCTACCTTTTAGAGCTCACATTTCTCTTTTTAAATTATTTTGGTAAGAACACAAAAATCTCTTAACAGATTTTTTGGACAAATAAAAATCATGTATATTAAATGTGTACAATGTGATGAATTGATATATGTGTACATTGTGAAATGAGTACCACAATCAAGCTAATTAACATATCCATCACCTCATATAGTTATCAGTTTTTTTGGTGGTAAGGACACTTATGATTTACTTTTTGAGCAAATTTCAAGTTTATAATACATTATTATTAACTATAGTCACCATGATATACGTTAGATGCCCAGAAATTCTTCTTATATCTGAAGCTTTGTGTACTTTGACCAACATGTACTCATTTCCCCCTCCCCCAGCCCCGCCAAACACCATTCTACTCTCTGCTTCTATAAATTTGAATTTTTAAGATTCCATATATAAGTGAGATCATACAGCATCTGTCTTTCTGTGTTTTGCTTATTTCACTTAGCATAATGTCTTCCAGATTCATCATATTGTTGCAAATGGCAGGACTTCCTTCTTCGTATGGTTGAATAATTATATATATATAAAAGCTCACGTTTTCTTTATACACTCATCTGTTGACAGACACAATGTTGTTGCCATGTCCTGGTGTTGTGGATAATGCCACAAAGAACATGGGAATGCAAATTTCTCTTCAAGAGAGTGCTTTTATTTCCCTTAGATACATAGCCAGGAGTGTGATTGCTATATCATATGGTAGTTCTATTTTTAATTTCTTGAGGAACCTCCATACTATTTTCCATGATGGCTGTACCAACACTTTACCCATAGCATACAAGTGTTTCCTTTTCTCCACACCCTTGTAAAAACGTGTATCTTTTCCTTTTAATAATAGCTATCCTAACATATGCGAAGAAGCATCTTGGTGGTTTTGATTTTATATTTCCATGATTATTAGTGATGTTGAGCACCTTTTCATATGCCTTCTGGCCATTTGTATGTTTTGGGAAAATGTTTATTCAGGTTCTTTTCCCATTTTTAATCAGATTATTATTCTTTTTTTTGCAATTGATTTGTGGAAGTTCCTTACATATTTTGAATATTAACCCCTTATCAGGTATACACTTTCCTCCTATTCTGTAGTTTTCCTTTTAATTTTGTTTCTGTTGCTACGCAGACACTCTTTAGTTTGAAGCAATCCCCCTTCTTTATTTTTGCTTTCTTTTTTTTTTCTGTGCTTTTGCTGTCATTCCCAAAAAATCATTTCCAAAAACAATGTCAAGAAGCTTTTCCCCTATATTTTCTTGAAGGGATTTTATGGTTTCAGATCTTACATTTAACTCTTTAATCCATTTTTAGTTAATTGTTGTGTATGGTGTAAGGTAAGGTTCCAATTTCATTCTTTGGCATGTGGATATTCAGTTTTCCCAACACCGTTAATTGAAGAGACTATCCTTTCCCCATTACGTATTCTTGACACCTTTGTCAAAATTTAACTTGCCGTGTGGGTTTATTTCTGGGCTCTCAATTCTGTTCCATTGGTCTTCTGTCTGCTTTTATACCAGTACCATGTTATTTTGATTACTACAAATTTTTTTTTTGGTATCATTAATCTACAGTTACATGGGCAACATTATGGTTACTAAACTCCCCACTTCATCAGGTCTCCCCCACTTACCCCATTACAGTGACTGTCCATCAACGTACTGAGATGCTATACACTCACTACTTGTCTTCTCTGAGTTGTACAGCCCTCCCCATGCTCCCCACCTACATTATATCTGCTATTTGTAATGCCCCCTTTCCCCCCCTTCTCCCTCCCTTCCCACCCATCCTGCCCAGTCCCTTTGCCTTTGGTAACTGTTAGTCCTTCTTGGATTCTGTGAGTCTGCTGCTGTTTTGTTCTTTCAGTTTTTTCTTTGCTTTTATGCCCACATATGAGTGAAATCATTTGGTACTTGTCTTTTTCGGCTTGGCTTATTTCACTGAGTATAATACCCTCTGGCTCCAGCCAAGTTGCTGCAAATGGTAGGATTTGTTTTCTTCTTATGGCTGAATAATATTCAATTGTATATATGTACCACATCTTCTTTATCCATTCATCTTCTGATGGACACTTAGGTTGCTTCCATTTCTTGGCTATTGTAAATAGTGCTGTGATAAACATAGGGTGCATCTGTCTTTTTGAAACTGGGCTGCTGCATTCTTAGGGTAAATTTCTAGGAGTGGAATTCCTGGGCCAAATGGTATTTCTATTTTGAGTTTTTGAGGAACCTCCATACTGCTTTCCACAATGGTTGAACTAATTTGCATTCCCACCAGCAGTGTAGGACGGATTCTTTTCTCCACATCCTCGCCAACATTTGTTGTTGTTTCTGTTTTGGATGTTGCTCATCCGTACTGGTGTGAGGTGATATCTCATTGTGGTTTTAATGTGCATTTCTCTGATGATTAGCGATGTGGAGCATCTTTTCATGTGCCTGCTGGCCATCTGAATTTCTTCTTTGGAGAAGTGTCTATTCATATCCTCTTCCCATTTCTTAATTGGATTATTTGTTTTTTGTTTCTTGAGGTGCATGAGTTCTTTATATATTTTCAATGTCAACCCCTTATCGGATATGTCATTTATGAATAGATTCTCCCATACTGTAGGATGTCTTTTTGTTCTACTGATGGTGTCCTTTGCTGTACAGAAGCTTTTCAGCTTGATATAGTCCCACTTGTTCATTTTTGCTTTTGTTTCCCTTGCCCAGGGAGATGTTCATGAAGAAGTCGCTCATGTTTATGTCCAAGAGATTTTTGCCTATATTTTTTTCTAAGAGTTTTATGGTTTCATGACTTACATTCAGGTCTTTGATCCATTTTGAGTTTACTTTTGTGTATGGGGTTGGACAGTAGTCCAGTTTCATTCTCTTACATGTAGCTGTCCAGTTTTGCCAACACCAGCTGCTGAAGAGGCTCTCATCTCCCCATTGTATATCCAAGGCTCCTTTATCATATATTAATTGACCATATATGTTTTGCTTAATGTCTGGATTTTCTATTCTGTTCCACTGGTCTGTAGGTCTGTTCTTGTTCAGTACCAAATTGTCTTGATTACTGTGGCTTTGCAGTAGAGCTTGAAGTCAGGGAGTGTAATTCCCCCTGTTTTATTCTTCCTTCTCAGAATTGCTTTGGCTATTCAGGGTCTTTTGTGGTTCCATATGAATTTTAGAACTACTTGTTCCAGTTCATTGAAAAATGCTGTTGGTATTTTGATAGGGATTGCGTTGAATCTGTAGATTGCTTTAGGTAGTATAGACATTTTGACAATATTTATTTTTCGTAGCCAAGAGAAAGGGATGAATTTCCATTTGTTAGTGTCCTCTTTAATTTCTCTTAGGAGTGTCTTGTAGTTTTCAGGGTACAGGTCTTTCACTTCCTTTGTTAGGTTTATCCTAGGCATTTTATTCTTTTTGATGCGATTGGAAATGGAATTGTTTTCCTGAGTTCTCCTTCTGCTAGTTCACCTTTAGTGTATAAGAAAGCACCAGATTTCTGTGTGTTAATTTTGTATCCTGCAACTTTGCTGAATTCAGATATTAGTTCTAGTAGTTTTAGAGTGGAGACTTTAGGTTTTTTTATGTACAATATCATATCTTCTGCAAATAGTGATAATTTGACTTCTTCTTTACCAATCTGGATGCCTTGTATTTCTTTGTTTTGTCTGATTGCCATGGCTAGGACCTCCACTACTATGTTGAATAACAGTGGAGAGAGTGGGCATCCCTGTCTTGTTCCAGATCTTAGATGAAAAGCTTTCAGCTACTCACTGTTAAGTATGATGTTAGCTGTGGGTTTGTCATATATGGCTTGTATGATGTTGAAGAACTTGCCCTCTCTACCCATTTTGTTGAGAGTTTTAATCAGGAATGGATGCTGAATTTTGTCAAATGCTTTTTCAGCATCTATGGAGATGATCGTGTGGTTTTTGTTCTTCTTTTTGTTGATGTGGTGGATGATGTTGATGGATTTTTAATGTTGTACCGTCCTTGCATCCCTGAGATGAATCCCACTTGATCATGGTGTATGATCTTCTTGATGTATTTTTGAATTCGGTTTGCTAATATTTTGTTGAGTATTTTTGCATCTATGTTCATCAGGAATATTGGTCTGTAATTTTCTTTTTTGATGAGGTCTTTGCCTAGTTTTGGTATTAGCGTGACGCTGGCTTCACAGAATGAGTTTGGAAGTGTTCCCTCCTCTTCTATTTTTGGAAAACTTTAAGGAGAATGGGTATTATTTCTTTTCTATATGTCTGGTAAAATTCAGTGGTGAAACCATCTGGCCTGGGGGTTTTGTTCTTGGGTAATTTTTTGATTCCTGATTCAATTTCATTGATGGTAATTGGTCTGTTTGGGTTTTCAGTGTCTTGCCTGGTCCGTCTTGGGAGGTTGTATTTTCCTAAGAAGTTGTCCATTTCTTCTAGGTTTTCCAGCTTGTTAGCATATAGATTTTCATAGTATTCTCTTATAATTCTTTGTATTTCTGTGGGGTCTGTCATGATTTCTCCTTTCTCATTCCTGCTTCTGTTTATGTGCGTAGATTCTCTTTTTCCCTTAATAAGTCTGGCTATGGGTTTATCTAGTTTGTTTATTTTTTTTAAAGAACCAACTCTTGGTTTCATTGATTTTTCCTATTGTTTTATTCTTCTCAATTTTATTTATTTCTTCTCTGATCTTTATTATGTCTCTCCTTCTGGTGACTTTGGGCCTCGTTTGTTCTTCTTTTTCCAATTTCAATAATTATGTCTAGACTATTCATTTGGGAATGTTCTTCTTTCTTTAGATAGGCCTGGATTGCAATATGCTTTCCTCTTAGAACTGCCTTTGCTGCGTCCCACGGAAGTTGCGGCTTTGTGTTGTTGTTGTCATTTGTCTCCATATATTGTTTGATGTCTGTTTTAATTTGGGCATTGACCCATTGATTATTTAGGAGCATGTTATTAAGCCTCCATGTATTTGTCAGCGTTTTTGTTTTCTTTGTACAATTTATTTGTAGGTTTATACCTTTGTGATCTGAGAAGCTGTTTGGTACAATTTCAATCCTTTTGAATTTACTGAGGTTCTTTTTGTGGCCTAGTATGTGGTCTATTCTGGAAAATGTTTCATGTGCACTTGAGAAGAATGTGTATCCTGCTGCTTTTGTGTGTAGAGTTCTGGAGATGTCTGTTAGGTCCATCTGTTCTAGTGTGTTGTTCAGTGCCTCTGTGTCTTTACTTATTGTCTGGCTGGTTGATCTGTCCTTTGGAGTGAGTGGTGTGTTGAAGTCTCCTAAAATGAATGCATTGCTTTCTATTTCTTCCTTTAATTCTGTTAGTATTAGTTTCACATATGTCGGTGCTCCTGTGTTGGGTGCATATATATTTACAATGGTTATATCCTCTTGTTGGACTGACCCCTTTACCATTATGTAATGTCCTTCTTTATCTCTTGCTACTTTCTTCATTTTGAAGTCTATTTAGTCTGATACAAGTACTGCAACACCTGCTTTTTTCTCCTTGTTGTTTGCATGAAATATCTTTTTCCATCCATTCACCTTTAGTCTGTGTATATCTTTGGGTTTGAGGTGAGTCTCTTGTAAACAGCATATAGATGGGTCTTCCTTTTTCATCCATTCTATTTCTCTGTGTCTTCTGATTGGTGCATTCAGTCCATTTACATTTAGGGTGATTATCAATAGGTATGTACTTATTGCCATTGCTGGCTTTAGATTCGTGGTTACCAAAGGTTCAAGGGTAGCTTCTTTACTATCTAACAGTCTAACTTTATTCTCTTGTTAAGCTATTATAAACACAGTCTGATGATTCTTTATTTCTCTCTTTTCTTCTTCTTCCTACTCCATTCTTTATATACTAGGTGTTTTATTCTGTACTATTTTATACTTCCTTTGACTGTTTTTGTGGATAGTTGATTTTACTTTTTGCCTTTAGTTAGTATTTGGATGGCCTGCTTTGTTTGCTATGATTTTATTTTCTCTGATGACATCTTTTTAGCCTTAGGAGTGCTTCCATCTGGAGCAGTCCCTTTAAGATGTCCTGTAGAGGTGGTTTATGGGAGGCAAATTCTCTCAGCTTTCATTTGTCTGGGAATTGTTTAATCCCTCTCTCAAATTTAAATGATAATCGTGCTGGATACAGTATTCTTTGTTCAAGGTCCTTCTGTTTCATTGTTAAATATATCGTGCCATTCCCTTCTGGCCTGTAAGGTTTCTGTTGAGAAGTGTGATGATAGTCTGATGGGTTTTCCTTTGTAGGTGATCTTTTTTCTCTTTCTTGCTGCCTTTAATACTTTGTCCTTGTCTTTGATCTTTGCCATTTTAATTATTATGTGTCTTGGTGTTGTCCTCCTTGGGTCCCTTGTGTAGGGAGATCTGTGGGCTTCCTTGGTCTGAGAAACTATTTCCTTTCTCAGCTTGGGAATTTTTCAGCAATTATTTCTTCAAAGACACTTTCTATCCATTTTTCTCTCTCTTCTTCTTCCTGTACTCCTATAATGCGAATAATGTTCCTTTTGGATTGGTCACACATTTCTCTAAATATTCTTTCATTCCTAGAGATCCTTTTATCTCTCTCTCCCACAGCTTCTCTGTATTCCTGTTCTCTGATTTCTATTCCATTAACAGTCTGTTGCACCTCATCCAGTCTGCTCTTCAACCCATCAATTAACTGTTTTATTTCTGTAATATCTCTCCTCACTTCCTCCCTTAGCTCTTGCATATTTCTCCGTAGATCCATCAGCATGTTTATGACTTTTTTTCTGAATTCTTTTTCAGGAAGATTGTGTAAGTCTATCCCAACAGGCCCTCTCTCTGGTGTTGTCTTGGTAATCTTTGTCTGTACCATATTCCTCTGTCTTTTCACGGTGATAGAAGTGGTCGCTGGTAGGTGCCACATGTGTCAGCTGGGAGAACAAAGTCCCTTCCTGCTTGTTGTTCCCCTTGCCTTTCTCCGGGGCCTGAACTGGTTTCTCGGACACTGGGCGGCAGTCTCTGGGATAATCCCCACAGCTGCCTGTTTGTGGGGTCGCCCTCAGCCTAGCCTATAACACTGTTGGGGTTTGAAGTCTCGCTGAGCTTTCTGGTCCCCTTTGTGCTTTCCAGCCCTTGTTGTGTGTTCTGGGGTCCTTCCCGCTTAGCTGTGCGCCAGCCGGGTGTAGATTCGGTGAGGTCGCTGTGGGCGGCGCCGCTCCTCCCCTGTTCAGCAGCAGTGGCAGATCCCGGACCCCTCGCGCTGGCTGGGGTTGGGGAATGAATGGCAGTCTGCTGATCTCTGTGGACAGCCTCAGCATGGCTACTTTGCCCAGCCACTGGCCAGGGGATCCAAAATTCCCCAAGACTCCCAGCTGGCTGGGCTTAGTGCTCTGGGATGATTTTGTTGCGCTGTTGGGCTCTTGTGTCTTTAAGACTTAAAAAAAAAAGCGTGTGCTTTTCTTTTGTCCAGGGGAGCCAGCTGAGGGAACCTGCTTGCAGGCCCCATCCCAGATCCTGTACTTCTGTTTCTATAATCTCTGATACACCACACGATGTGTGTCAGTTCTCCTGGCACAGATCACCAGGGCAGGTTATTTGGCAGGCCTGTGCTTCCACTCCCTCCCCTCTCTGAATCTTTTCCTCCCGCTGGTCCGCTGGGGTGAGGGAGTGCTCAGGTCCCGCTGGGTCGTGGCTTTGTATCTTACCCACTTCGTGAGGCACTGAGTTCTTGCAGGTGTAGCTGTAGCCTGGCTGTTGTATAGTATCTTCTGGTCTCCTTTTAGGACTAGTTGTATTTGTTGTATTTTCACAAATATATATGGTTTTGGGAGATTTCCGCCACCCTGCTCATGCCGCCATCTTCCCAGAAGCCCCTGATTACTACAAATTTATCATATAGCATGGAATCAGAAGTGTGATGCCTTCATTTTTTTTTTCTTTTTCAAGGTTGCTTTGGCTATACATGGAATTTTGTGGTTTCATCCAAAGTCTTAGATTGTTTCTTTCTATTCTACAACAAATGCCATTAGAATTTTGATATGTATTGCATTGAATCAGAAGGCATCCAAATTGGAAAGGAAGAATTTAATTTGTCTGTTTGCAGATGACATGATCTTATATATAGAAAACCCTAAAGACTCCACCAAAAAACTGTTAGAACCAGCAAATGAATTCAGTAAAGTTGTAGGATACAAAATTGATATATAAAAATCAGTTGTATTTCTATGCACTAGCAAAGAACTATCCAATACAAATGAAAGGAGATTAAGAAAACAATTTCATTTACAATAGCATCAAAAAGAATGAAGTGCTTGGTAATAAATTTGACCAAGGAAGTAAAAATCTGTACACTGAAAACTATAAGATATTGATGAAAGAAATTGAAGAAAATGCAAACAAATGGAAAGATGTCCCATGTTCATGAATTGGAAGAATTAACATTGTGATGACTTTTTTGATGTGTCACTTTGGCTAGGCCACAGTCCCATTATTTAGTCAAACACTGCTCTGGGTTGTTGCTGTGAAGATCTTTTGCAGGTGACGCTAAAGCTCCTAATCAATTAACTTTAAGTAAGGGATATTTTCCTGGATTTTCCGAATGGACCTAACTGAATCCATTGGATGGCTATAAAGGGAAAGATGATATTTCCCTGAGATAAAGAACAATTTTCAACTGTGGATCACAGCTTTTGGTGGTATGACCATAGAGTTCCATCACACTCATGTTCTCCTCCTGACTTCCTGAAGACAACAGTTTCAGCCTATGCCATGAGTTCCTACCTGCTTGCAGTCTTCCTTTCCTGACTGTCTGCTCTATGGGTTTGGATCTGCTAGCCAGTCCTCACATAACTTTACAATTGTGTGATCTAATCCCTTGTAATAAATCTTCCTCTCTCTCTCTCTCTCTCTCCCCACATACACAGACACAAACATGCATACATCCTATTGGTTCTGCTTTCTGATGTCAGTCACCCTGTCAATCTAAGTCAATCCCTCAGTATGAGTGTACTAAGACAGCTTTGTCTACCCCTTTTATGACTTTCTCTACTACCTTTTCCTAACTTATAAAATCCTTCCAGTATGCTCGCTGGAATTTGTGAACAATCATCACCTAATTCCCCTATATCCACAACTGTTTCTCTTTATATTTCCTTCATCTTCCCAATTAGCTGAAGTAAAACTTCCTCTGAGACCTTTACTCTCCCTGAAACCCTCTTAAATGGTGCTGATTTCTCTCCCACACTTCTATCATCACAAGGCCTGGAAGTTAGGGATGTGTCCTCTTCATTGTCTTTCAGGACATTCTTCTCTCTCCTCAGTAACAACCCCCAGCTTTGACTCTCATGTCATCTGATTATATCACCCACTGTCTGTCCTCAGGGCAGTAAGCCACTAACACCTAGATCACTCACACTTACTCCTTGAAAGTTTTAGCACTTGCCTCACTGTCACTCTCTCTAGCACTACTCCTGTCATAATTCTTGGCTATTTCAGTATCCACATAGATTATCTTCATGAGTCTGGCCTCTCAGTTCCTTTAAACATATATTTCACTTCTAATTATCTTGTCCTCCACCCTACTTTATCCACCAACCCACATAGCCATACTATTGACCTTACCATTACTGAAAAACTGCTATTTCTCTCTTTTCTCAGTTTCAACTATCTGACTCTTCAATGATCACTTCTTCTTTCTAACTCATTCCTTATCTTTCCCCACTCTAATGATACTTCAGCCTCACTCACTGAATCTACTATTCCCATTTTCCCTCATGTTCTCATTTCCCTCCCTACCCACCAAAAATTCCATGGTCAATTATTATATTAATACTTCTACCTGTTTTCTCAATTCCTTTGCCCCTCTCTCACTTCTCATTCAAATAGCCAAACCTCAAGTCTGGTTAAATCCAACTCTCCATCTATTATGTACCTCATAATTAAATTTAGAAAACACATAACCATGCTGACTGGCCTCATTTTATGTTCATGAATAATACTAGTCTGTAATTTTATTTCCATATAGTGTCCTTGCTTAGCTTTGGTATTAGAGTAATGCTAGCCTCATATTATGAGTTGGGGGATTCTCCCTCTTATATTTTTAAAGAGATTCTGTATGATTGATATGTTTAAAAGAATTTGTGAATTAAACCGTCTTGGCCTAGAAGGTTTTAAACTACAAATAAATTTCTTTAAGAGACATTATACTATTTAGGTAATCTACTTTTTTAGTAAGTTTTGATAATTTGTATCTGTCAAGAAATTGTTCCATTTCATCTATGATGTCAAATTTATGTATAAAGTTGTTTATACCATTTCTTTATCATACTTATAATGTCTAAAGAGTCAGCCATTATTAAAATAGAAAAACAAAGAGTTATAGCTAAAAATCTAAAAAAGAATATAAAATGAAATAATAAAAATTATTTCAGTAATCCAAAAGAAGGCAGAAAAAGAGGAAACACAAATCAGATGCAACATAGAAAACAAATAGCAAGGTGACATTTAAATCTAAGCATATATAAAATTACATTAAATACAAATGACCTTAATGCTGTAGTGAAAAGGCAGAGATCGTCAAATTGGATAATAAAAGCAATACCTAATGATATTTTCTGCTTATAAAAAACACACTTTAAATATAAAGATACCAATAGATTAAAAGAAAAAGATGGGAAAATATGCCATAGTAACTCTAGTCAAAAGGAATCCGGTGTAGTGATTAATATCAGATAAAACAGATCTCAGAGCATAAGATATTACCAGGAATAAAGAAGGTCATTTCACAATGATAAAGGGTTTAATTCATCAGGTATTCATCAGAAATAACATTCCTAAAAGTTTATGCATCTAATAAAAGAGCTTCAAAATGTGTGAAGCAAAAACCAATAGAACTGCAAGGAGAAATGGACAAATTTATTATTTCAGTTGAAGATTTCAATAACTCTCTCTCAACATCTGGGCAAGCTGAAAATAAATACGGATATAGAAGATTTGAATACCATCAACCAACTTGACCTAAATGACAAAATACTAATTGTTTTCTAGTGTACATGAAACTTTCATTAAGATAGACCACATTCAAGTCAATAAAAAAACTTTAAGAAAATTAAAAGGATTCAATTTATACAAAGTATGTAGTCTCACCATAATGGAATTAAATTAGAATTCAATAACAAAAACATATCTGGAAAATCTCCAAATACTTGAAAACAAAATAATACCTTTCTAAATAACCCATGAGTCAAAGAAGACATCAGAAGGGTAATTAGAATGTATTTTGATCATAACAAAAATGAAAACAATATATAAATATTTGTGGGATGCTGCTAAAGCAGCAGCAAGAAGGGGGAAATTTATAGTATTAAAACAGCTGTTAGAAAAGAACAAAAGGTCTAAAGTAGATGACTTCAGCTTCAACCTTAAGAAATTAGAAAAAAAAGAGCAAATTAACTTAAAATAAGGAGAAGAAAGGAAATAATAAGACCAGAGTGGAAATCAATGACAGGATACAGGTAAAAAATAGAGAAAAATCAATGAAACTTAAAGCTGGTTCTTTGAAAATATCAATAAAATTGATGAACCTCTAGCTGTACTAACAAGGAAAACAGAGAAGACATGCATTACTAATACCAGAAATGAGAGAGGTAACATTGCTACAGATCCCACAAAATATTAAAATGATAATGGGGTATTATGAACAACTGTTTTCCCATAAATTAAAAATTTAGATTCAATGGACAAATACTTTGAAAGAAACAAACTACTAAAGCTCACATAAGGAAAATTAGATAATTTTTACCTGAAAAGCCCTGTTTTAATGAAATTGAATTTGTAGTTAGAAACCTTCCTATACAAGAAAATTTTTTAAGAAGAAAATTAATTCAAAAAGATGAAAATATTCTAAAAAATAAGAAAACCTTCCCACAAAAAAATGCCAGGCCCCAAATGACTTCACTGGTAAATTCTACAGAAATTTTCAGGAAGAACATTAGTAATTCTATACTAACTCTTCCAGAAAATTGAAGAGTAGGGAATATTTCCCAACTCAAAACAACTGAAACAAAATACCTTCTATGAGACCAGCACCTCCTTGACACAAAGTTTTCTAAGCAAAATGTCAATAAATTGAATCCAACAATATATAAAAAAGATAATGACACATCATGATGAAGTGGGGTTTGCAGGAATGCAGAGAAGGTTTAACAGTTTAAAATCAGTCAATGTAATTCACTATATAAACAAACAAAAAAGGAAAAACCATGTGATCATCTTAATAAATGCAGAAAAGGACTTGACAAAATTCAATATCCATTTCTGATGTAAATTCTCAGAAAAACAGGAAGAGAAAGGAACTTCCCTGAACCTCTTCTACAAAAATACCTACAGCTAGTATCATACTTCTTGGTGAAAGATCAGGAATAGGAAAAGAAATATCTACCTTTACCCTTCCATTCAACATTCTATTGGGCATGATAGCCAGTGCAATCAGGCATGATAAAGAAATAAAAGACATCAGATTGGAAAGAAAAAAGTAAAACTGCTTTTATCCACAGACATAATCATCTATGTAGAAAATCTGATGGAATTTTCAGAAAATATCCTTAAACCATCAAGTGTGTTTATCAAGATTGCAGGATACAAGATTAATATACAAAAATTGTGTTTTCCACAAAAATTGCGTTTTCATATACTAGCAATGAAAAATCAATAATCAAAATTAAGAAAGCAATATCATTTGCAATAGCAACAAAACACTTAGTGATAACTATCCAATAACTAATCAAAAACACTTAGGGATGAATCTGACAAAAGATATGAAAGATCCAAACATTGAAAACTACAGAATAATGCTGGGAGAAATTGAAGAAGACCCAAATAATTAGGTATATATATCATGTTTATGGGACAGAAGATGCAATATTATTAGTGTCAGTTCTCTCTAAATTGATCTATAGATTCAAATGCAATCCCAATCAAATCGCTACATGCTCTTGTAGAAATTGACAAGCTGATTCTAAAATTCATATGGAAATGCAAAGGACAAAGAATTGCTAAAAGAACTTTGAAGAAGAACAAAGTTAGAGGGATAATATCACCTGATTTCAAGACATCTTTTAAAGCTACAGTAATATAGACTGCACAATATTGGTGCAAAATAGACAAATAGATCAATGGAACAAAATAGAAGGCCCAGATATAGACCTACACATACATAGGAAACTGATTTTTTACAAAGGTAAATAGGCAATTCAGTGGAGAAAAAAATAATCTTTTCAATAAATGATAGAACAATTGGATAGATATCTGTATGTGAAAAAGGAACAAACTTCCATCCACACCTTGGACCTATGAAAAAATTAAATCAAAATGTATCATAGACCCAAATGTAGTACTTCTAGATAGAAGATCATAAACCTAAATATAAAACCGCTATAAGTAAACAGGGGGAAACCTTTGTGAAATTGGATTAGGCCAAAATTTATCAGCTGTGATACCAAAAACATAATCCATAAAAAATTAATAAATTGGACTTCATAAAAATTAAAAACATGTATTTTTCAAAAGACATGGTGAAGAAAAAGGAAGACAATCCACAAAATTGAGAGAACATATGTGTAAAGCAGATGTCTGATAAGGTACTTCTACCCAGAATATATAAAGAACTCTTAAAACTGATCACTAAGAAAACAAGCAACCCAATTAAAAAATAGTCAAAGGTATGAAGAGAGAGTTCACCAAAGAAGATATATGGGTGGCAAAAAAGCACACTAGAAGATGTTCATCTTAGTCATTGGGGAAATGTAAGTAAAACTGCAATAAGATACACACTATTAGAATAGCTAAAATTAAAATTTTGACCATACCCAGAGTTGACAAGGATGTGGAGTTTTGGAACTCTCATACATTGCTAATGGGAATGTAAAATAGTACAGCCACTCTGCAAAACAATTTGACAATTTCTTATAAAACTAAACATGTGACTACCATACAACCCAGCAATTGCACTCCTGGGAAATTTCTCACACAAATGAAAATTTATGTTTACCCAAAAACCTGTACATGGAATGGTGACTATAGTTAACAATACTATATTGTTTGAAAGTTGCTAAGAGAGTAGATCTTATCCCAAGAAAAAAAATTTGTAACTATGTGGTGATTGATGTTAACTAGACTTATTGTGACTTACTTCACAAAATATACATATGCCAAATCATTATATTATATAAAATCATTATATTATATAAAACTAATACAGTGTTGTATGTCAATTATATAATTTTTAAACACCCTGTACACAAGTGTTCATAGCAGCTTTATTCATAACAGTCAAAAACTGGAAACAACCCAGATCGCCTTCAACAACCCAGATAGTATAGTATTCAGATGAATAATTAAACAAACTATGGTAATCCATACCATGGAATGCTACTCAGGAATAAAAAAGAATGAACTATTGATACACACAACAACTTGGATAAATTCCAGGTAATGATCCTGAGTGAACAGCTAACCCTGCAAGGTTATATGCTGTCTGATTCTGTTTCTTGAAATGACATAATACTATTCCTGAAATGACAAAACTATAGAAGTGGAGAACAGATTTTTGGTTGCCAGGGATTTGGGATGGGATTATGGAGAGGGCTTGTGGGAAGATGATGTGGTTTTAAAGCGGCAGCATGAGAGATCCTTATAGTGATGAAACTGTTCTGTATCTTGACTTTGTTGGGAAATACAAAAACCTACCCATGTGATAAAATTGCATAGAAGTAAATAGACACACACAGACAAAACTGAGTTCAACTAAACCTGGAAATAATTTGGTGGATTATGCCAATGTCAATATCAAGGTTTTAATAGTGTTCCATGGTTTTGCAGGACATTACCATTGGCAGAAACTGCGAGAAGGGTTAATGGGATCTTCCTGCATTATTTTTACAACTGCATGTAAATCTGCAACTGTCTCAAAATTAAAAGTTTAATTTAAAAAATCTGCATCAAACACCTCCAAAAAATGAAATGGTGTAATTGCTATAAAAGTGTCTGACATATTTTACATACTTAGCAAACATTCAGAAAAAAACCATAATCATAACAAGTCATTCATTAAATTAATTATTTGACATATATTTATTGAGGGTCTACTGTATGTCAAGCACTGTTCCAGGGTCTGGACTATACAACAACAGGCAAAATAAAAATGGTCTCCACCTTCATAGAACTTACAGTCCAGAGAAGAAGACTGACAGTAAACCAAAAAGCAAACAAATCATTTAAATTACCAATTTTGAGAAGTGCTCTGAAAGAAATTAACAGAGTGCTATGATAGAGAACAACATGAATGGATCCCCTTTTGATAGGTTGATCTGAGGAGACCTCTATAGGGTGAGAGCTGAAGGATGAGATGGAAGAAGCTATACACTCTCATGCAGAAAGATGGAATGGAGGGGTGAGGGAGACTAATGGGCAGTCAAGGCAGAAGGAAGAGCACATGCAACAGCCCTGAAGTAACAGAAGTTGTGTGGGGTTGAAGGGAGGGGCAATAGAAGACATTTGAAGCAGAGGATATCAGTATCATGATCTGCTTCATATGTTATGTGCAAGTTGATCATGCGCACAGGTATATAAACAAAGTACTGAAGAAAGTAGGAAGGCCAGTTAGAAAGTTGTTGCAGTTATCCAGTTAAGGGATGGTGATTTAGCCTATGGGAAAAAGGACTTACCTGTTAGCTTTGGGAATGAAGAAATGTTATGTATATGTTAGGGTTTCTTCCTAATCTCTCAGATATAAGAGATGGTGTTAAATGTAAAATAGTAGCAAGTACCTCCACATGGTACTTTCTAATAGGTGGCTAGAAATCCAAGAGATCAGCAGGGACTAAATATCATCAGGAGACAAAAGTGGATCAGGGGCTATGGGAAGTGTATAATGTTTGGCCTGGTGACAGGAAGTCAATAAGAGTTCAATGCTGACCAACAGATAACTAGAGGCATAGCATCTCAGAATTAGACAGGACCTCAAAGACCGTCTAGCCCAGTTCCTCATTTGCAGGTGAGGGGCTGAGGCCCAGTTTAAGAAAGGTGTGCCAATTATGCAACTAGTAAGAGCTAGAGCTGGGATATAACTCTAGGTCTACCTGAACCCCTGTCCAGCCCAAGAAAACAAGTTTAATGCTTTCCTTCTGATCTTTCCCATGGGAGGGGCATTGCTCTGTCTAGCTAGCAGCTGGAATAAAGCTGCTGCTGGGTTTTGCCTTATCCTCTCTCTGACAGTCATCTTAATGGACAATCTCTGGTCTAGAATATTGGAAAGCCAATACAGGCTTTCAAAAAACTGTTGGAAGCCTTTAACCTTAATCAGCTAGATGATTCCCCTCAAAAAGAGCTTCTTTCCTTTTCATTAGAATGAAATGGAGGCTAGCAAAAAATTGGAAAACCTAGCGTGAACAACACCAGGTGAAACAGGGATTGTGGGTGTAGTCAGAGTAGGGTGAGGGCTTCCGGAAAAATCAAGGCTGGATATTTGCAGTCAGAGCAATGTAACTATATGCAAGGAAAGCCCCTACTGAAACTCTGTGTTAAACATTTAGCTCTAGAGTCATTCTTCAGTGAGATCAGTTAATATACCCCAGATAAAGAAGACTAGCACATGTTTATTTTATGCTAATCATTTATAATCATGTGTAAGATTCACTTTAACATGCTAAAAGGCCCAGGCCTATGTGCTGTCTTTCCTCCTTCAGATCTGATGAAGTGATTTTGCAAACTGGGCAAACTAATTTAGCATGCAAGCCCAGCCATAGCACAGTAAAAGGCAAGAAGGATTCCACCTTAAAGATAAGATTGCACTTAACTTACTCTTAAGCAAACAATACCTCAGCCCACCTTGGGGGCTGAGCAGGTGGCCTTGTTTCATGTGCCCCCAGACCAAGATGCTGGTATCTCAGGGAGAAATCAACAGAGCAGAAAGTTACTTGTATCAAGTTACTTATAAATATCCTAGGAGCACTTAATAAGTCCACACCCCTAAGCTTTTTTCATGTTCTCGAAAAATCCTCATCTGCCTTTAAAACCCCTAGACAATGCACCATCCCGGACTCTCTTGTACCCTCCTGGCAGGAGCCGGGAGCTCTGTCCTTTCACTTTATCTCTAAATAAAAGCTTGTACCTTGCTCTCCTACCTTGAGTGTTTGTGAAGCTCATTCTTCGGCTTCGTGACTAAGAACCCCGGCATCACAGGGACCCAGTTTAGTAAATGATCCATCACAGTAGGGAATGTGATGCAGTTATTAAAGTGGTAACTATGAAGACTATAAAAATGAAAACATACTTTTATAATACAATTGATAAGGAAAATATTCAACGCAGCCATCAAGGTCAGCAAACCGCTTTTTTCCTCCAGTTGGCAAAGCACTCCCAGCTCCTTCCTCCCGTCCTCCAGGCTTCTCTTTTGCCCTGCACATGCCAAAATGCCACATATCAAAATAATATAAATTGCTCCCCTTGCTTGTGCTCAGGGCTCAGACCTTGGGAGATTACTCCCCTCTGAACCCACTGGTGTGAAATAAAGCCTCAACACTCCAAGACCTCCGAGTGCCACATGGTTCTTCCGTCAGTGATCCAGTCCAGGTTTTTTCAGTATTTTTCGTAACATTTGGTTCCATGACTGGGATACCCAACCGTGCTGGCCCATTGTTGCCACAGGTTTGGGGCAACAGTGGGGGGTGATGGAACAGGAGATCACAACGGAGAAGGCGTGCCCTGGGCCAGCCCTTCTCCACTGTTCCCACTGGACTCAAGGAGGTTTGGCAGGTGAGGACCTGGTTCCGACGTCGAATCCGGTAAGGCCCCCGGGCATCTGACCCAGCCAGTCCCACCCGTTGGGGTGGAAGGGAAGCCTGATCACCTCCCGGAGACTTCTTAGAAGTCTCACAGGTATACATTCCCAGGGGGGGGAATGTTTAAACTCTGGTTCTGTGTGTGTGTGAGTGAGTGTGCAGGGCCGCTGAAGTCATTCAGTCTGCACTTAATCTGTGATTCCACAGCCTGTGCTACAGAATTTGAGTGGGCCCTCATCGGCATTCGCACTCAGCCATCACGACATATCAGTGATTCAGCTTCGGCTGACCTGGCCCAGGACTTATACGGGTGCACCTTAGTCAAGGTTGACAAAAGTCTTTGCATGGAGCGTGAATGGGCGGGCATCTGACTGGTCTCCTCTCTAGAGGAGGCACCCCTCCCTTGTCTGTTGTCACGGCACCGTCCATGGACATGTCATGGGGTCAGGGCACAGTAAACCCACAATCCTTGACACTATGATCAAGAATTTCAGGAAGGGATTTTCAGAACACTACAGAGTAAAATTAACTCCTGGCAGGTTGAAAACCCTGTGTGAATCTGTATTGCCCACCTTTAGTCTAGGGTGGGCTCCAGAAGGTACCCTAGATGTCCCAACAATCCACTGAGCCTGGCAGGTCATCCCTGGAGATCCAGGTCATCCTAATCAGTTCCCATACTTTAACTCCTGGTTAGTAGTTGCCCAGACTCTTCCCCCTTGGGTGCGATTCTCTGGCAACAGTCAGGGACAAGGTAGGGTCTTAGTCGCCGCAACAAAGAAGCCTGCAAAGAATCCGCAGAAGCCTGAGCCTCTGCAAATTCTTGCTGGTGACCCAGAGGAAGAGCCAATATTGTCCCCACCTTATGTGCCCCAAGACCGTCAGCACCCAGCTCCCAGTCCCAGACACCCTCCCACCGTCAGCCTCCCCGCCAACTCCAGAACCAGTGAGCCCACTCTCCCCCGGACCAGCAGCCAGATGCACCCTCGGCCGGGAGCAGACGACCTTCAGATGCGAGTGCAAGAGATGTTGGAGCCTGAAAGACATAATAAATATGGGCTCATCCAGCCCAGCCAGTCCATGTTTTACTATCAACCCTTCTCCACAGCTGACACCCTGTCAGAAAAGCCACAAGCCCTGGTTGATCTCATGGAATCCCTCTTGCAAATCCGTCAGCCAACCAAAAAGAAAACCAAACAAACTGTGAACAGCTTCTCCACACCCTGTTAACAATAGAAGAGAGGAGGCAGCCGGGGTCCTTGACTGGGGAGCATGGGCTGAAATCACTGTCCCCAAGGAGTGCCCCGAGTGGGACTTCACCACCCCTGAGGAACAGCACCAGATCCGCCAATATCAGGATGCCCTCCTCCAGGGGATTAAAGGCAGGTCCAAAAAGCCTATGAATATGACCAAAGTATCTTCAGTCACTCAACAACCAGGAGAGTCTCTTGGGGACTATTATGAAAAACTGTGTGAAGCTTATCGCATCTACACCCTCTTCAATCCTGAGTCACCAGGGAGCCAACAAATGGTCTACACCTCATTCATAGCTCAAGCCGCCCCAGACATCAGACAAAAGCTCCAAAAACTTGAAGGCTTTGCTGGGATAAATATCACTCAACTGATTAAAATTTCCAACAAAGTATATCTAAACAGAGAAGTTCAGGCCGACAGAGAGACTGAAAGAAAAATGGAGAAAAAGGCTAGCCTCCTGGCAGCTGCCCTAAAAGAAAGAGATGAGCAAAAGGCAGAGAAAAGCCAGCTGCCAAGAGGTGGGAAGCCTAAGATGCCCCTAGCCAAGGACCAGTGTGCCTGCTGTGAAGAGAAGGGGCAGTGGAAGAACAAATGCCCCAACTGCGGCAAAGCCCTGAGGCCCAGTCACTGCTGGGAGGAGCCTCACAGGGAAAGGCTCATTAGTGTGGCAGGAACAGACTCAGATTGATAAAGACCAGGCTCTCTCATGCTCGGCCCCCATGAGCCCACAGTCAAAATAAAAGTGGGGAGACAACACATGACTTTTATGGTTGACACAGGGGCAGAACCCTCGGTGGTCACCCTCCCTGTAACTCCCTTCAGTAAAAAGACTGCAACTATTCTTGGAGCCACTGGGACATACGCAGTCCAGCAGCACTTTTGCCAAGCCCGCCAATATGAACTTGGAGGCCACAAGGCCCAACATAAGTTTCTCTACCTGCTGGAGTGCCCCGTTCCCCTCCTCAGCCGAGATATACTCTCAAAGCTCGGAGCCCAAATAACTTTTGAACCAACTGGATGCACCAGCCTCAAAATAAACCCAGGCCAAGAAAAGCCAGGGTCCCTTGTACTGGCAATAACCACACCCAGGGAAGAGGAGTAGAGGCTATTCTGTGCCCAGACTCTCTCAAGTAGCCCACCTGAATTCAGAGCTGCCTTCCCCTCAGTATGGGCTGAAGGCAACCCACCTGGACTTGCTCATAACCGAACCCCTGTCATTGTAAAATTGACTCTGGGGGCCCAGCCACAAAGACAGCAGCAGCATCCCCTCTCACAAGGGGTGAGGCAGGCATCCAGGAACACCTGATTAGACTCAGAGAGGCAGGAATTCTAATCGAGTGTCAGGCGCCCTAGAACACCCTGCTTCTACCAGTCAAAAAGCCAGGAAGAAAGTACCGGCCTGCTCAAGACCTGCAAGCCTTTAACAAAGTGACTGTTTCTTTACACCCAGTGGTCCCAAGCCCATACACTATCCTCAGCCAGATCCCAGAGTCTACTAAATGGTTCACTTGCCTAGACTTAAAGGATGCCTTTTTCTGCCTCCTGCTTGCCCCTCAAAGCCAGCTCTTGTTTGCCTTTGATGGACTGAACCAGACACGGGGCAGCAGACGTAGTTAACCTGGACACGGCTTCCACAAGGGTTCAAGAACTCATCCACTCTCTTTGGAGAGGCATTGGCTGCAGACCTTGCCAACTTTCCTAGGGAAGCTACATGTTGCACCCTTCTCCAGTATGTAGAAGACCTCCTCCTTGCCAGAGACACCCTGGAAAATTGTGTGAAAGGCACAAGGGTCCTCCTGCAGGTCCTGTTAGACTCAGGATACTGAGCCTCATAGAAAAAAAAAAGCACAAATCTACCAGCAGTAGTCTGGTACTTGGGCTTCCTCCTCACCCAGGGAGAAAGGACACTAGAGCCAGAGAGGAAAAAGGTCATTGACTCCTTGCCCCAGCCCCGGATGAGGGGGGCATGCGAGAATTCCTAGACGCTGCCGGGTTCTGTAAAATCTGGATTCCCAGATTCTCGGCAATGGCAAAAACCCTCTACAGCCTCCTGGGGGGGGGGGCAAAATGAGAACCCCCTGTCTAGACAGAAGAGGCAAGAGCCACCTTCCTAGAAATATAAGCTGCTCAGTACAGGCACCAGCCCTAGGCCTGCCAGATACAAAAAAGCCCTTCGGTTTCTTCATACATGAAAAAAGTAGCCCTCAAAGTTCTCACATAAACTGTTAGGCCCTGGCAGCGGCCGGTTGCATACCTGTCAGAAGAAAAAAAAAAACTAAACCGGATTGAGGCAGCATGGCCACCCTGCCTCAGGACACTGGCAGCCACAGTTCTTTTCATTAAAAACTAGATAAACTGAGGGACTTCCGGGAAGATGGCGGTGTGAGGAGGGCGGCAGAAATCTCCCAACACTACATTTATCTACGAAAACACAGCAAATACATCTATTCCTAAAAGAGAGACGAGAATACACAGGAAAGCGCACAGCGTGCAGCTACACCCAAGAGCACTCAGCACCCCAAGAGGCGGGTAAGATACGGAGCCACGACCCGGCGGGACCCGAGCACTCCCCCAACCCAGCGCACCGGCGGTAGGAGAGAATTCAGAGCTGGGAGGGAGTGGAAGCACACCCTGCAAAGTAGCCAGCCCCGGTGATCTGCACAGGGAGCACTGACCCACATTGCGCAGTGCAGCGGAGATTGGAGAGACAGAGGGGCAGAATCTGAGGAGGGAACGCGCCAGGGTGCTTGAAGCTGGCTCCCGGGAAGGAAAAAAAAAAGTGCGCACTTTCTTCAGTGGTCTTAAAGAGACAGGAGCCCGGCGGAGGAGCTGGATTGCCCCAGCACACTCAGGCCAGCAGGCTGGGAGTCCTGGGGAGTTTCAGACGCCTTAGCTGGTGACTGAGGAAGCGTAGCCATACTTACACATCTCACTGAGATCAACAGCCTCCAATTCGTTCCCACCCCTGCCAGAGCAATAAAGGGCCCTGCGGAGTGGCGCAGTCACAGCTGTGGAATAGTGGGGAAACAGCGCCACCTAGAGCATTCCCACAGAATCTACATCTGGTGGGCATTTTTTTTGTTTGTTTTGTTTGGTTTTGTTTTTTGTTTTGTTGTTGTTTTTTCTTTCCTTTCTTTTTTTCTTTCTTTCTTTCTTTCTTTCTTTCTTTCTTTCTTTCTTTCTTTCTTTCTTTCTTTCTTTCTTTCTTTCTTTCTTTCTTTCTTTCGTTCTTTCTTTCTTTCTTTCTTCTTTTTTTTTCTTTTTTTTTCTCCTTTTTTTTCTTCTCTTTTTAAAGTCTTAAAGAGCCCAGCTGACATACGTGGCAAATATCAGTGACCAATTCTATAGCCATGAAAAGACAAAGGATATAGGTTCAGACCAAAATCAACCAGACAACCCCAGAGAGGGAGTCTGAAGGGATGGAAATGCACAGTCTTCCTGAAAAAGAATTCAGAATAAAAGTCATAACCATGCTGATGGACCTACAGAGAAATGTGCAAGAGCTGAGGGAGGAAGTGAAGGAACTGAGGAAAGACAATGCAGAAATCAGACAAGCGATCGACGGGCTTAACAGCAGAATGGATGAGATGCAAGAGACTGTAAATGGAATAGAAAACAGAGAACAGGAGTACACAGCAGCGGAGGCAGAGAGAGATAAAAGGATTTCTACGAATGAAAGAACATTAAGAGAACTGTGTGACCAATCCAAACAGAACAATATTCGCATTATAGGAGTACCAGAGGAAGAAGAGAGAGAAAAAGGGATAGAAAGTGTCTTTGAAGAAATAATTGCTGAAAACTTTCCCTCGCTGGGGAAGGAAGTAGTCTCGCAGTCCACCAAAGCTCATAGATCTCCCAGCACAAGGCACCCAAGGAAGACAACACCAAGACACATAATAATTAAGATGGCAAAGATCAAAGATAAAAACAGAGTATTAAAAGCAGCTAGAGAGAGAAAAATGATAACCTACAAAGGAAAACCCATCAGACTATCATCAGACTTCTCAACAGAAACCTTACAGGCCAGAAGAGAATGGCATGATATATTTAATGTTATGAAACAGAAGGGCCTCAAACCAAGAATATTGTATCCAGCACGATTATCATTTAAATATGATGGAGGGATTAAACAATTTCCAGACAAATGAATGTTGAGAGAGTTTGCCTCTCATAAACCACCACTACAGGATATCTTAAATGGACTGCTCTAGATGGAAGCACACCTAAGGCAAAAAGATGTCACCAGAGAAAATAAAATCATAGCAAA
>JAVSCE010012503.1:0-79919 GCA_032199065.1 Smutsia gigantea
TGGAAGATATAGCCTGAGGCTGGTATGGGTACGGACCCCAGGCAGCAGCATACGTCCCAGAGGTGGGGAGTGAGGAAGCCCCAGATGTCCGCCAGGATGAAATGACTGCAGCCAGATACAGTGCCAAGCCCCAAGGACACAGTGTCTGAAAGTGAGGAGGGAGCAGGAGCCCCACTTCCCATCTCCCTGGTGACCCATGGAGGACTCTGCTGCCCAGCCCCACAGCTCTGGGCCCTGCAGGGGTGGAGATGTGGTTGCCACCTCGCTTAAGATGGCCAGGGGCGCAGCAGGAAAGCCCGAGTCCTGAAGCCGGGCTGCCTCCTGGGCGTCTGGGTGACTCACGCCCAGGGGCTAGCAGAGCCCCCACCCAGCAGGGTAACTGACCGCATCGGTACACACTCCACAGTGGGGCTCGCGAGGAAAGCAGGGGTCCACCCGAGGACTTGGCGATCAGGGGCTCAGATCCCCATGATAAGGCCATGCTGCCACAGTGCCAGCAGAGCCAGCCTGTGTTTGCCGTTTTCCTCTTCCCTTCCAGCCCCCAAGGAGGCAGGCTACCAATGTAGAGGCACACCAGGTACACTACGGAGGGCTGTGGCCAGCGTGGGAAAGTGTCACCAGCCATGGCCCTACTTCCCACTGGCAGCACTGTGCCCATGAATGGCTCCTTACTGGCTTCTGCTGACCCACAGCTACCTTACCAGGACACAGCTGTCCAGGGCAGCCCATCATGGTGACCCGCCAGGCCCTACGGAGCCCCATCCTGGTCAGCCCGACACGGTGCAGCCATGAGGAGCAGGTCCCCTCTGAGCATCTCCCTGGCAGGCCGCAGCCCACCAAGCTGCCCTCCCCCTGCCCAGGCCCACATCCTGCTGACTCCCTTCCCAGGGGCTAGTTACCCCAACCCGTCTGCTCCTGAAACCCTGGCCACTGGGTAGAAGCTGCCCTCAGCTCGAAGTCAGGGTAGAACAGGATTTGTGGGGGGTGAGGAAAAGGTGACTGGGTGCTGCTGCTGGGGTGGAGCCAGAAATCAGGACCTAAACACAGAGGCGACCAGCAAAAGTCCAGGCACCAGGCCTGTGCCCCAGTGTGGGACTGCACAAAGTGGCCGTGCTGCTCCGCTAGGACAGGTACCTAGGGAAGGGGCTGGTCTGTCCTGCTCTCTGCTGGACCACGAGGCCTGGCACAGCCTGAGCTAGAGACTGACTCATCTTGGGTGTGGGGGGAAAGCCATGACAGGGGGCATCTCAGAAATGCCCAAATCTATGTCAAAAGAGAAGGCAGTTGCTGTGGGCCTTTGTGGGCCTCCTGACAAGGAAGCCATCATGGAGAACAGGTCCTAGGCTAGAATTGAGGAGAAGGGTCCCAGCAGGGGAGACACAGGCACTGTGCCTTCCCCACGTCTGCCTCCCAGCCACCTTCTGTCTCGTCCTGTGGTGACTAGCACAAGACTGCTAAGCCGAAAAAGAACCAACTGTGTCCTCACTTGGGGGAGCAACCAGGGCACAGGGACAGGATTGGGGGAAGCCTCAGGGACAACATGGGTGGCAGAGCTGCAGAAGGGAAGGGAAGAGGGTGAGTGTGAGGCCTGGGCAGGGGAAGACCTGGAAGGAAATGTCATGAGGACAGGCCGTGCGAGCAGCTGTCTCACCTTGTCCCACAAAGACTGCAGCTCTTCCTGCCCCCCTAAGTCCCAGAATACCAGGCGAGCCTTTCCCACGTCCACAGTGCCGACTGCAGAGAGAAGAAACAGGGAGGCTGTGGCCTTGGTCCAGGCAGAGACAAGCCACTCTGAGGCTCCTTGGCCTCGGGCACAGCAGGAGTTGGAGCAGGGCTCACACACAGGGCTCTGGCTGCCTGTCTGCTGGCCTGCGGACATCACAGCATGCTCAGTGGTCTGCCCCCGAAACCCGCAGCCTAAAGGAACCCCTTACTGTTCAGACCCACGGTGGTAGTGATTTTGGATAGACTCATTCCCTTGTAGTTCTTGTTAAACCGGGTTTTTGACTGCTCCAAGAAGGTCTGAGAAGAGAGGGAAAGGCAGGCGTTAGGTGAAGGCAAGAGTAGTTCCCATGCTTCCTAAACATCCCTCTCTGGGCCTATTCCTTTAAAGCAAAGCAAAACACGTTTTGCTTTCAAAGTAGCTGGTATGACTGTCCCATGGCTTTAAACGGGTTTCGGGTTCTCTCTGGGCGGTGAACACCCAGCTAAGGGTGTGAAACCAAGACGTCTTGGGCGGGGGTGGGGTGGGGTGGGGTGGGACTTCTGGCATGAAACAGGCACGAACCGTCTTTCCGGCATTGTCCAGGCCCAGGATCAGGATGCAGTACTCGTCCTTCCGAAACATGTACTTGTACAGGCCGGACAGCAGCGTGTACATCCTGCCCTGGGCACCGAGAGCCCGGTCACGGGGCGACCCCCACCGCGCCTCCCACCGCGTCCCGCAGTGAACGCAAGCCGGGCCCTCGGCCTGCGCCCCGCTCAGACCTGGAGCCGGGCTGCCATCCGGACTCCCCTCCAGCCTGGCGCTCTCTCCCCTTCGCCTCCCGATTCCTCCCAGTGGATTACCAGAGCTCCACACCACGCCCGGGCTTCCTCCCACTCCCGGCCTCTCCAAGGCTCTCTGCTTCGGAGCGGTCCAGGTCCTGTCCTGCTCCCAAGTCGGGCCCAGGCCCGTCGGGGCTCCCGTCCCCTCCGCCCGCCTCGAAGGCGCCCGCGGCCGGCACACCGAGGCGTTCAGGGGCAACCGCGCGGTAGAGAGCACGTCGGCGGCCGGACGCCCCCAACCTCGGCCTACGTAGCCCTCCCGGGCCGCCAAGCCGTCGCGCACCTGGCCCCGCCGCCCAGCGACCCCGCGCTGACCTCACGCTGACCTCACGCGGCGCCCGACGGGACGCAGGCCTTCGCCCGGGGAGGGCGGAGCTGTCCCGGCGGCCCCTGCGCCAGGCACTTCCGGCGGTGGCTCTCGGGAGGAAGTGCCTGTGGGCCGCGAGGGCGGAAGCAGGTCCTGCCGCTCTAGCCGGTGAGACCGGCGGGCTTTCCATGGCGGCGGCCGGGCTTCAGCGCCGAGGAGGGACCAGGCAGGGGGCGAGGGGGCGCGATCTGGGGCGACGGGGCATGGCCCGAGGTGACAGGCCGAGCGCAGGCGGGCGGGGGCGCAGGGCGCCGAGAGGGCTGGGCTGGAGGCGTCGGGGCGCGCCCCCCGCGCAGGCTTGTACGCGAGAACCCGAGGAAGCCTGATGCCTCACACCGGCGGCCGGGAGGCTAGAGGACGGGGGCCTCGGGCGGAGCGGATCGTCTTTCCAAATCTGTTCTTCTCTGAACGGAGCCGAGAACCGCACCGGGGTCAAATGCGGCTTTTGTGGTTCCGCCGAGCGCGCGGTCGGCCGAGGCCTGGACGTCAGCCTCACAGGGTGATGACCTGGGAACAGGGGCGCAGCTCCCGCGCTCACCTGGCTTCTTTTTCTTGCAGCTCTGGCTCCCACCCCACCCCACCCCCACCCCCTGAGGACCCAAGGACCCGCTCGTGCCCTCCGTCCTTAGCGATGGACGAAGAGAGCCTGCAGACCGCCCTCCAAACCTATGATGCGCAGCTGCAGCAAGTGGAACTGGCCCTGGACGCCGGCCTGGATCCTTCTGAGTTGGCGGACCTGCGCCAGCTGCAGGGGGACTTGAAGGAACTGATCGAGCTCACCGAGGCCAGCCTGGTGTCTGTCAGGAAGAGCAAGCTTCTGGCCACACTGGATGGACAGCACCCAGCCCGGGACGATTCTGAGTACCTGGCTTTCCAGGAGGCCAAAGCCGAGGGAGTGGAGGTGCCAGTGGTCCCCAGGGAAGAACTGGAGACTGTTCCTAAAAGAGGGGCAAGCCCCGAACCCAGCAAGCCTGGACAGGAGGAGGATAGGGAAGAGGAGGATGATGAGGAGTGGAGTGGGAGGAAGGTGAACGCCCCCTTCTACAGCTCGTGGGGCACCCTGGAGTATCACAACGCCATGATTGTGGGCACAGAGGCGGCAGAGGACGGCTCCGCAGGTGTTCGGGTGCTCTACCTGTACCCCACGCACAAGTCCCTGAAACCCTGTCCCTTCTTCCTCGAGGGAAAGTGCCGCTTCAAGGAGAACTGCAGGTAAAGCCCTTTACTCCAGGGCCCCGTGGGGACAGGGAAGACAAGCAGACAGGACCCCGGTCATTGTTGGCCATCTGCCTTTGGAGTTTGGTGCTCTGCCCAGCAGAGTGCTGCCCAGGAGAGAGCTCTGGGGGCCGTGTGGGCTCTCACAGCAGTGCCTTTGTTTAGATGTCTGCTTGGATTTCCTTGGGAACCATGAGAAGTACAGAAGGGCTTATGTGGAAAAGAGTGGGGACCCCCCCCGCCCCCATCCCATTTTATTCTTCAGAGTGAAACTTCTAAAATGTAGTTTTACTGTAGAAGTTTTCAAACACACCCAGAATTAAAGAGAGTAGGGTGGAGACCTCGCGCGCTGCGTCGCTTAGCTTCATTATTTGGCAGCCTTTGGCCTGGCTTGTTTCATTTTTCTCCCTGCCCTGCATTCCCCTCTGGGCTGTTTTAAAGCAAATTCTAGAAATTACTGGCTTTTCCTCTTCCAAGAGCTTTAGGATGTATCTCTAATCTGGCTGATAAGGACATATCAAAAAATCTGTGTCATTATGTCTAACAAAGTTAATGGCATGACCTTGTTCATACTCAAATTTCCACAATTGTGGTAATGTCCTCTTTTTTTAACTGCCTAACTTTAATTTTGCCCCTTTTAACTTAATCTTTGGAAGGAATACTTACTAAGAGTTCTAACAGGTAATCTTTTTCAGCAGTAGTCCCAAGTAACCGTCTCTAATTCTCTGGGCATCTTACTTTCTTCATAGACTCTCATTGGCCCGAAGTATTATTTGGCACATCCCCCCTTCTTGCTTTGTAACTTGCGTTGAAGTGCAGCGCAGGTACAGAGACGTGTGCAAGTCAGAAACCTGCTTGACGTGTCCGCGGCAGACACATGAGGAACAGAGGAGCAGACCCCTTCATCCTTTCTGTGTCCCTGCATGATGCCCCATGTGCTGTGGATACTTCATGTCCTTGTGCCGCTCTCTCTGGGCCGGCACTGTTCAGGAGTTTTACAGATTAACTCTCCTGTGCAGCGCCCCTGGGAAGTAGGCCCGTGAGCACCCAGGTTGTTTGGTGGGCCGTGGCCTGCATGGGGTGTTGGCTCCGAGGCGGCCCTTAACCACTGGGTTTCTTGGGCTGCTTGCTGTGTCAGCTCAGGCCTGTCTGGCAGCCTGCAAACACCGCCGCCACTACTCAGGACTGAGGAATCACTTTCTTGCATTTCTTTGGATTTACGAATACACTAGAGAATGTTGAGACTCCCTTTGGCCCCCTTCCCGCTCTGGGAGAATGCCATCATCATAACTCTGGGGTGTGTTCTTCTGGGATGTATTAGTTCTTCACAGGTACAGGTATACCTATAAATAGTGAATATCTGTGGCTGGTGTTTTGAATAAATGGTATCATTTTACAACTCGCCTTTTTCATCAAGTGTGTTTGTGAGAGGTGTCCATGTTGATATTTTTAGAACTATTCATTTTAACTGCTGTTATTTTTCCTCATGAATATGCCACATTTTCTTTGCTGTGTCCTCTTGTGATGTTTTCCAGTTTTTATTACAAACAGTGTACTGTGAGCATCCCAGTATGCTGGGAGTTTCCCTAGCATAACCAGTGTGGAGAGCACCTGCATGCTTTGTTTTGTGTGTACAGGTCCCAGTCCCTAGTTGTGTCCATAGTCGCCCCTGGTAACATTACCGGACTTGCAGGTTTGTGCCCATTGAAGGCTGGATAATGGTACCTTGATGGAGTTTGTATTCCTTTGATTCTCAGCAAGATTGAGCATTGTTTTGTACATTTGTTATAACTTCATTTCTCTGTATTTCATTCTCATCTGTAAAACAGAGATTTGTCTTTCGTGGTTGTTAGGATACTGGAGTGTGTTAGTATGTGCAAAAATTTAGAATAATACCTAGATTTTTAGCTGTTTCTTGTTATTGTAAAATAAAATCAGATGCAGGAAATAAATATATAGTATTTTATATATTGTAACACTCTGGTAATAACCACTCAGATCAAAACTACAAATTTGCCCACCCTCCAGAAACACCTTTCTGGGCCTCAATCCAAACATGGCCTTCTCCCTCCTCCAAAAATAACCACTCTCCCGACTTAGGATAATCCCCTGCTCGTGTTCTTGCTTATCACTCGAGTGTGGTACACTTGAATCCTGCTCCCTTGAAGCCTGCTGCAGGTGGCTCTGGCTGCACACACCCTTCTCCCTGCCTTTCCTGGTCTCCAGTCTCACAGCTGAGGGACTAGACCCTTCGACCCACCATCAAGCACCCCTGGAACCGTCCAGCACGTCCCTATTTGCTGCCAGCTGGCAGCTGCATCCAGGTCCTTGAGTTCCCTCAGGCTCACCCCCTTTTGCAAGGTCAGTGATGGTCTTTCCTTAGGAGGCGTCTGACATCTAGTTTTTCTTCTGTGTTTCAGCAGCCATGGATGCTCAAAGCCTATATCCACTGTTTCAGTGGGAATTGCAAAATAAAGATCCTTGAATTCTGTCAGCTCATTTTCATTTACTAGCTGGAATGTTATGAAGAGACTCTCCCTCATCTGATGTTTGGCCTCCCAGTGGTACAGATCTTACAGAAAAGGCAGGGTGAATGCTGGATTTTTCTGTTTACTTAGTTTCCAAAGTAATGAATTGGTTCTCTTTCATCCTAGGTGATGAATTAGCTTTTAAAAAATAATATCTTTATGGTCTCATGGATTTAAATATATGATGAATTTCTATCCATTGAGATTCTGCTCCTTGTTGAGGCTCAAGTTGTCCCAAGTTTGGCAAGTGGGAGCCTTTTCAGATGGGCTGCAGCAGTGTCCTTTTGACATGGCCCCAGTAGATGTTGACGGTCAGGGTAGTCCATGCTCCACCGTGCTTCCCCCCAAGCCTGGCATCAGCACTGTCTGCAAGAGGTCCTGGTTTCCTGGAACGGGAGATGTGGGCACTGGATTCCTTCATGGCTGGGTTGGTTGTTGTCCGGGTCTCCTGTGGACTGAGCTTGAAAACATAGGTGAACACGCATTTGTGTACATAGCTATATATATACACGTGTATATTTTTAAGGCCTGCAGTGTTTTTACTTAATCTTTTCTGGATCACATCTGTATTTTCTTCTCTACCCCAGGATTCTTGTTCTTAAGGGCACAGGATGGTGGACTCCAAATGTCCTGTAACATTTTTAAATTATCCCATTTTACATACACACACAAACACACACAATACTCTCAGAAAGCCATTCATTCTTCAGTTACAGTGATTAAAAACTCAACAACGTTTTTACATGTCCCACCCACATTCCCCTTTTTTTCAGGATTGCATTAGACCTGTTGGGTCAGACCCTATGGCCATCACCGGCCATCAGCTCCCTTTTACCCTAAAGGTATGTTTTGGGGTTTTTCTAGTTGTCTGGTTGAGGCTCGTTTTCTAGTGGATTCCTTGGGAAGGGGTCACCTGAGTGGCATGTCGCTGAGTGTGTGTCTGTGTCTGGTTTGTTTTCTTGGATGGAGAATTCTTGGCTCCCATCACTGTCCTTGAACATTGGATATGTTGCTCCATTTTCTCCCGAGATAAAATATCATTGAAAGTTTAATGGTGATAAATTTTATTTCCCTTATAAATCACATGCTCTCATAGCGTGAAGTAAGTGTCTTACTGCATTCTTTTGCATATGGATGTCCAGTTTTCGCAGCACTATTTGTTGAAAAGACTGCCCTTTCTCCCTGGAATGGTCTTGACTCCCCCACCTCAACCATCAAAAATCACTGGGCTGTATACGTAGGGGTTTATTTGTGAGCTCTCTGTCTTGCATTGCTCTATAGTCTGTTCGCAGGCAGTACCACCCCAGTCTGATTACTGCCGCAGTGCAATCAGTTTGAAATCAGGAAGTGGTAGTCCTCCAATGTCGGCTCTTCTTTTCAAGATACTTTTGGGTATTCAAGATCCTTTGCAATTACATATGAATTTTAGAACCAGCCTGTCCATCTCTGCATGAAAGACAGTTGGCATTTTGGTTGGGGCCGCACTGAATCTGTAGGCCAGTTTAGGCAGTGTTGGCACCCTAGCAACATGAAGTCTCCTACTCCATGAGCAGGATGTCTTTCCATTTCTGTAGGTCGTCTTCAGTTTCTTTCCACAATGTTTTGTAGTCACAAGCCTTGGTTACATTTATTTCTAAGATATCTGTTCATTTTGATGCTATTGTGAATGAAATGTTAATTTTATTTTTAGATTGCTCATTTTTAGTATATTAAAATACAGCTGATTTTTGTAGATTTTGTGTCTGTAACATTGTTGAATACATTTGATAGCTTTAATGGGGGTTTTCATAGATCATTTAGGATTTTCTATACAGGTACCCTCTGTGTTTTGAAGGTTCCCATTCTTCCACTTTGCTTTATGAACTACATTATTACCTGTTTTCTTTAACTGAAAGAAATCCAAAGAGGAGTTTTGCTTTTACCAAAAAAAATGGTGAAAAGCCAACTGGCACTCAGGAGTGGTTCTGTGGTGAGTCCTTGCAGACGCAGTGCACACCCCAGGAAAGCGGCCCCACCAAGCTCCTTCCCTGAGAACTGTGCTCAGTGTCCAGCTGCTGCAGCCTTGAACTGTGTCTGAGCATCTGAGCTTTATCTCGATTTATTTTGTGCCTCAATGAGTAAGGTGTATCTTGAGGCATCAGAGAAGCCTACGAGAGGTGATTTTTGGGGTCTGGGAATGCTCAAACATTTTTCCATGTAAATTAATGGTAACTGGCTCTTTCCTTTATGCCTTTTCATCTTACAGAAGGTTTCATGGGAACACTCCACTTCGGATAGTGGGGAAGATTTGAATATACATCAGCAGAGATAATTTTGCTTCTTCCTTTCCCATTTGGTTGGCTTTTATTTCTTTTTCTTGCTTAATTGCTCAAGAACTTTGAGTAGTGTTGAATACAAGTGGCAAGAGCAGCACCCTTGCCTTGCTTCTGATGTCGGGAGGCTTTCCAGCTTTCACCATTGAGTGTGATGTTCCCTGTGGGTTTTCCGTAGATATTCTTTATCAGGTTGAAGAAGTGCTCTTCTATTCCAATATGTTGGGTATTTTTTATTACAGAAGAGTGTTGGATTTTTTTCAAATGCCTTTTCTGTATCAGATGACACGATCATGTATTTTTTCCCTTCATTTTATCAATGTGCATAGTACATTGAATGATTTTAATATGTTGATCTACCCTTGCATTCCTGGACTCAATCACACTCAGTCATGGTGTAATCCTTTTAATGTCCTGCTAGATGTGGTTTGCTAGTTTTTTGTTGAGGGTGTTTGCATCCATCCTATCCCCAATAAGCGCTATTGGTCTGTTTCCTTTTCTTCTGGTCTTTGTCTGGCTTTAGTTTCAGGGTAAAACTGGCCTTATAGACTGAGTTAGGAAGTGTTCTCTATTTAGGGGGGAAAGTTTGAGAAAGATGTATATTAATTCTTCATTAAATGTTTGATAGAATTCATCAGTGAAGCCGTCTGGTCCTCACCCTTTTTGCTGTTGGAAGTTTTTGATTAATGACTCAGTTTATTGATTATTATAGGTCTCTTCAGACGTTCTGTTTCTCCTTGAGTCAATTTTGGTAATTTAGGTGTTTCTAAGAGTTTGTCATTTTCACCTAGATCACCTTTGTTTGCATATAGTTGTTCATACTGTTCTCTTACCGTTTTCTTTATTTCTGTAAGGTCAATAGTGAAATCCCCACTTTCTTTCCTGATTTTAGTAATTTGAGTGTTCTCTTTTTCTCTCTTGCTGAAGGTTTGTTAGTTTTCATTTTTTAGTTCTTGATTCTCTATTTCTTTTCTATTTCATTTATTTACACTCTAACCTTTATTATTTCCTTCCTTATGCCAGCTTTAGTAATGTGGTGGTAAACTGTAAGGGAGGGGAAGCATTTTGTAGTTCTGTGATTAGATCTCAGTCTTTCAGTGAACTTATGCCTCTGGACTGTGAACTTCATATGTGCTTCTCAGTCATACACACATGCACAGTCCCCACTTAGGTGGGGCAGGACGGCTAGAGTGGGCTGGATTTGGGTGTTCCCCTAACCCCCAGTTCAGTAGGCTCTGATAAAACCCCATCAGGTTAAAAAAAAACACATAAGGTTAGTCTCTAGTTAACTAGTTTTCCCTGAGGACAGGCCTTGTTAGGAAGAACAGAGTGCTCTGGCTTCCTCTGCCAGAATGTGAGGGGGTATTTTGGTATTCACTGTGAGAACCTGGTACAGTTACCAGAGTAAAACAGAAAAGTGTGGGAGCCCCTGCCCATGGCTGGACCACCTTGGAGGTCAGACTGGCCCACGCCCAGCCACAGTGGCCATCAGCGAGGTCAGCATTCCCTCTGCAGGCTGCTGGGCCGCCGCTCGGGTCGGGCATGATTCTCTAGCGGCCTGTTGTCTCTTACAGTTTGGGGCTGATGACTTGCCCTGTGGTCTCACTTCCCTTATGGATCTAAGAAGAGTTGTTGATTTTCTTCCCAGCTTCTTACATGCCAAAGCAGAGAACAGAAGTGTCCCATCTAGCGAATGGTTCATTTCAGTTACAGACTTTCCAACTCTGGATTTTCCATTCGATTCCTTTTGTGTGATTTCCACTCATCTTTTAAGATTCCCTATTTCTTGAATCATTGTCAAGTTTTCATTTAATTCTTTGCACATACTTATACTATCTTCAAAATCTTTACTAGATTCAACTTCTGGGCCAACTTAGATTCTGTCAGCTGCCTTTTTTCCTATGTGTGGGTCACACCTTCCTGTTTATTTGCATGTCTTACATGTTTTTATTGAAAGCTGGACATTTCAGGTAATACAGCACCTCTGGTTCCTGAATGGTGTTCTTGAGTGTTTTATTTTAGTATGTTTTCTGGACCTAAATTACGAAGTCTGTTTCCTCCAAAGTGTACAGCCTCTGGTATTACTCAATTTTTAAATTCATTTTTACTTCTTAGCCTGGCTGCGCGGGAGTCAGCTCAGCGTGGTCGCAGCCGGGCAATTCCAGCCAGCCCCCGTTTCCTTTGGCTCTCACCTAGGAGCTCCTGATACATGGGGTGGTTTCCTAGCCAGGCAGGGATGCACAGAGGCACGGCCTCTCCACGGCTTTTCCATTCTTGGGGTCTCCCTGCTGAGCCCCCGGCTGGCCCAGCGCCCACTGCAGTGGGGTGCGACCACGGCCCTCAGCACTGCCGGTTTTCTCCGTTCCCCCAGGGCCCCAGGTCTCTCCCCCGCGCCACCTCCGCGCTCTGCTTCAGCTGCGTGTGCAGCCAAGCCCAGGGTCGGACAGGGAAGCCCCATGTGGAAAGGCTGCAGACTAACCCTCCCCAACCCCACTTCCAGTTCTGTCCCCAGATGGGGCAGTTTTTCAAGAATACTCCCTTCTCAGTGTGTTGTCTGCTTCAGTTGATTTCCTGAGCTCTGAAGCTGTGAGTTTTGACGGTTTTGCGCAGTTGAAGTCTTGTTTTTCTGTGGAGAGGATTTGACAAACTCATTACTTGAAGTAGAAAGTAGAGTTCAGAACTTGCTTTAAGTTCTAAGTGATTGTTTTTAGCTTCCAAGCTTTTACTCACTCTAGAATGTATTTCCATGAATGCTGAGGTAGGTAGATGATTGAGTTCTTTTTGTTTGTTTTTTTTTGTTTTTAATGGGAAATCGTTTTTAGTATTTTCCATGTGAAATCTAGAGTCCATCTTTTTCTGACTCATTTGTAACACTTTTTCTGTCGTATGTGAAGTTTTTGTATGCACAGGGCTCTTCCTGGGTGCTCGGACTCCATTGATCAGTTTGCCTATTCCTAGTTTTAAATTAATTCTATGGCTATGCCATTTCCCCATGGTTGGAAATTTAGGCTATTTCCAACAAGTCTTTTGAATTTGGTTAACATTGTTTTGGCTAAGTCTTTGTATACTATCATTATTATGCTTTTAGAATCATTTCTTAAAGCTCTTGCTGGGTTTAAGGAGTATACCAAATTTTAAGGTTTCTAATATTGCCCAAGATTCATACAGGAAGGTATAATTGGTGTGTGTGTGTAACCCCCTTCATCGTTTAGACCTCCCCTTTGAAAGCTGTTTTGCTGGTCAGCTGAACAGGGCTTTTCAACCAGGGTCTCCAGTGCAGCACGTTGGAGGCCCAGTCTTGTAGCTGCCAGTGCCATTTTGTCACAGGCAGTGCCCTGGGTGCCCAAGGACAATCAGGTATGAGAAGGAACTGCCCAGAGCCCTGCAGGAGGAGGCGTCTGAGGCACCTTTGTCCACCCACAGGAGCGCCTGAAACCCTTCTGTTTTCCATTCCTCTTTTTCACCACTGGTTCCTGCCTAGAAAGACATCCGCAGCCAGGTCAGCTCTGGGTTGTGGGGTTAATGCCAGTCCTCGGTTGCTCCTGTGGGGTTGAAACAGCTCCTCTCTGAAATGATGGCACAGTAGTAGACATGTGGTTAGATTTCTCATGTCTTTATTTGGCAAAGTTATGCAGTCCTGTGTCCCCCATTTCCTCCTCCTCCTCCCCACCCTCCTGTGTTTGTTTCAGTCTCACCGGCTCACTGATGCCTGAGGTCAAAGCACCGTGACAGTTCAGCTCTATCGGCCTTGGAAGGACTCAGTCCTCTGAGTGACACACAGATGCCTTGATGACCTGTTAGGGTCTGGGCCTTGTATCTGGTGGACAGGCAGTGGGGAGCTTTAAACATGGGGCTGTTGGCCAGCCACATGGTACTCTAGCCCACAAAGCTGGGGAGCCACCCACAAAGCCTCTTGTCCTTGTAGCGGCCAGATGCTTCCTGAGCTCGAGAGCCTGTGCCGGTGTGCACACGTGTGTGTGTGTCTGTGTGCGTGTGTCCCCTCCTCTCTGGCCCCTGGTGGCCACATCTGAGCCCTCTCTGCAGGTTCTCCCATGGGCAAGTGGTCTCTGTGGACGAGCTGCGCCCCTTCCAGGACCCAGACCTGAGCTCCCTGCAGGTTGGCTCTGCATGTCTGGCCAAGCAGCAGGATGGCCTTTGGTACCCAGCGCGGATCACTGGTGAGGCTGCCAGGGGCCCTTCCTGGGAAGCCCTCGCCATGCCCCATGGGTGGTGTCCCTGTGTGGCCACTCCTTTTGCTGGTGCGGCTGCTCTTGGTCTTACCTTGCTCCCAACTCCAGTGCAGCTCTGGCCCTGTTGCAGCTGTGACCTGGCCCAACTTTGTTCCCTGCCTGCAGATGTGGATAGTGGCTACTACACAATCAGGTTTGACTCACTGCTGCTGAAGGAGGCTGTGGTGGAGGGGGATAGCATACTGCCCCCACTGCGCACGGAGCCCACAGGATCCTCTGACTCAGAGGGCAGTGACGCGGATGACCCCAGCTATGCCAGAGGTATGGTGGTGGCTCAGGGTCCCAGAAACCAGGAAGGGGGGAGCGAGTATTGGCAGTGGAATTGCAGAGAGGCTTCTGGCTGGGGGGTCCCCACCACCTAACCACACGGTTGGAAAGCGTGGCTGCAGAGGTGGGCTGTGCTCAGCACATGGGCACACAGCAGAAGGGGTACCGGTTATGCAGGGAAGTGTGAAAGCCCCCTCAGTGGGGAGACAAGAGCACATGAAGGGTCCGGGCAGTGCAGAGACCCAGCCCTGATCTTCAGGGAGCATGTGGGCAGCAGGTACGATCCGCACGTTGCCCACTGAGACCGTGGCCATGCTGCTGGTGCAGGAGCTGCCAGGGAAGGTGACACACAGGAAGGGGTAGGGTAGAGGGCATGGGCTGCAGGAATGGGCGGCTCCTTCCAGTGGTGCCTGGCAGAGAGAGGAAGGGCTGTGTTCACACAGCCAAGAGTCAGTTAGGTCTGGGAGGAAGAACCGGCTGGCAGCACCTGGCCTTCCAAGGGGCCCCAGGAGATATCCTGGGAATTGGTGGCTTCTGAAGCCCCATGTCTGTGGTGATGGAAGGGAGCATTGAGCCGAGCAAGTGACAGTGACCGCTCTCCATGAGGGGTGGGGCTGCCCACTGCCTGGGAAGGTAGGCCAGGGGAGGGGCACCATGCACCAAAGTTGCAGTCCGAAAGTGTGGGGAGGGCTGGACCAGATGGCCAGTACCCAGAGCTCACCTGTGTCACATGCCTCAAGGGCCTGGCAACCCACTGAGAGCCTGAGGTGGGGGTTACAGTCCTGGCCCAGGGCTGAGCTCTTGGGCTGGTGCTGGCCAGAGCCCGGGGTGCTCCATGTGCAGCCAGGCCAAGCCACTGCCCTGTTCCCTGCAGTGGTGGAGCCCAGCCCTGCTGTACATGGGACGCGCAGCTCTGCCTTCGCTGGCTGGGAGGCTCACACACGGGGCATCGGCTCCAGACTCCTCGCCAAGATGGGCTACGAGTTTGGCAAGGGTGAGTGTGCCGCTCTGAGGTGGGGAGGGGCTGCCACACCCTGGGGTCCAGCAGAGGCAGCACCAGCCCTATGTGCCTTCAGGTCTGGGCCGACACGCCGAGGGCCGGGTGGAGCCCATCCATGCTGTGGTGCTGCCCCGAGGCAAGTCGCTGGACCATTGCGCTGAGGTCCTGCAGAAGAGGACCATGGCTGGCAAGGCTGGTGCCAACAGGCCCCCAAAGTGCCGGGGCCAAGGGGGCCATCCTGCAGGCCGCCCACCCCGTCGTAGTGTGTTTGACTTTCTGAATGAGAAGCTGCAAGGCCAGGTGCCTGGGGCCCTGGAGGCTGGGATGGCCCCCTCAGGGAGGAGGGGTGGCAAGGAAATGTACCGCGCCAGCAAGAGTGCCAAGCGGGCCCTGAGCTTGCGGCTCTTCCAGACCGAGGAGAAGATTGAGCAGACCCAGCGGGACATCCGGGGCATCCAGGAGGCCCTCGCCCGCAACACTGGTCGGTACGTGTGGGGCTGAAGTCAGGGTGAGGGCTGGATCCAGGGAGGCCTTGCCTGTGGTCCTGCTGCAGGCGCCCAGCCCATGGTTCATGTGCAGGAGCGTGCCCTGACCCGAGGGTGGCAGGCTGAGTCTGAGGAGGGTCTAGATGATTGGAGGGTGATGGGCAGCGGCAGCCTGGGGGCTTTGAGGTGGCCGCCGGGCAGCCCATGCTAAACGGCAGCTCCTCTCCAGGCACAGTGTGACAGCGGCCCAACTTCAGGAGAAGCTGGCAGGAGCCCAGCAGCAGTTAGGGCAGCTCCGGGCCCAGGAGGCAGGCCTGCAGCTCCAGCAGAGGAAAGCAGACACCCACAAGAAGATGACCGAGTTCTAGAGTCCTCGCATGTGCCATCAGTGCAGCTGAGGGGCCCCAGCTCCCAGCTGCCTCAGGAAGACCAGCTGTCCACACCAGATGCCCTGAGAGAAGGACCATCCTGCTCCCAGCCTATCCCCCAGTCAGCCTTGCCAGCCTGGGGCGTGTGGACACTGCCCAGGGGAGATGGAACTGCAGGAGTCATTTCTGAACGCTCACTTGCCCACTGACCCCACCTACCAGTCTCCTTAGCAAGGACATTAAAGTGATTGTGTGGCTGTGTCTTTCCGTGGGGGCTTGGCTGGCTCTGGGGTCTTTGGGGAAAGAGGGGTCTCTGCAGGGCTGAGGCCTGCCAGCACGGGGCCCAGGAGGACCGGCTCTCCTGCTGTCCTTGATGGGGTTCTGCCCCACACCTCCACATGGATGGAACTCGATGCTGGGGTGGTGGGAGGAGACTGGCCATGAGGGGCCCTCTGGGACCCTGCTGACCAGGCGGGAACTCCTGGCTGGGTGGGTTTGGGAGCCCAAGAGCCCAGAGTCAAGACAGCCCAGTTCCAATGCCATCTCCTTGCTGGCAAGTGCCCACCTCATGTGGGTGGAGACATGAGCTAGGCTCTCCTGAGCAGTGCTGGCTCACAGCACACACCCACCAAGAAACGTCTAGACCCCGGATGGGGCTGCGGCGGGTGGGCAAGGTCGCCTGCCTCTGTGATGGCTGCAAAGGAGCAGCTGCAGCAGGGGTTGAACGGCTGTGGGGAGATGGGGCAGGACACAGACAGGAAGTGGGGGTGGGGAGTGCAAGGCAGCCCTTGCCTGCCTCAGACAGCACAGAGGAGCCACCTTGCCGGGCCTTGGTAAGTGCCTGCTCTGGCCTGGCCAGGTCTTCAGACCCCGTGGTGCCCTCCTAGGGACAGCTAAGGGCTGGGAGGACTAGGCCCTACCAGTTCCAGGGCACGAACCTGAGCTGTGACCAGGTTAGCAAGCCAGGGCCACTGCCTGGGTCTGGGAAGACTGGCCCCTCCTGGGACACCCTGCCCGTGGTCTCTGTGGCTGGGCTAAAAGGCTGTGTCAATCGCAGGGTGGACCCCCCCCCACTGTAGCTCTGCTAAGGCCCAGGGAGGCAGATCCAATGGCATAGGCAGTTGGGGGTGGTGTGGAGAGCCAGGGAGTGTAGGGTGGGGGCAGTCAGGGCCTAAAACAGCACCCTCTTGCTTGCTGACCCCTGCCTTTCCAGCCCCTCAGGGGGCCAAGCTCTGGAGGGGATAACTAGGGGGCATGCCTGGCCAGGGTGTGGCTACAGATAAGGTCTATGGCCTGTGGCTCAGGCCCAGGGGTGTGACCACAGGGGCCTCCCCAGGACTCGGGTTTGGGCTGCAGTGACCACAGGAGGGCCTCCGCCAGATCATAGCTGCCCCACCTCTCACTGGCGCCATGCCCTGCTGTCACCTGGGCCATTCTCATAGACTTCAGCTACTCATGGGGCCAGCAGAGCACACCTCACATCTCGCCAGGAGCCCCCAGGCAGGAAGTGGGCACTGAGGCCTCTGTAGGAGGGAGGGGGTGCAGTGCCCTGGGGCTTCCCATATGCTGAGTCAGCACACAAGGAGAGGAGCCCGCCCAGCAGCACGCGGTGCAGAAGTGGGGCTGTCGGTGGGTGCCCAGCCCCTCAGTCAATCCCCAGTACCTCTGTCTTCTTGCCTCCAGGCCAGTCTGTGGCTTCCCAGGATGGAGCCAAAGGTGCCCTGGGCCCCTCCTGCCCTCTGGGTCCTGGGGTGCTTCGTCCTGCTCCTGTGCCTGTGGGCGCTGTGCACAGCCTGCCACAGGTATGTCCATCTCCAGCCTGGAATTGGTGTGGGGCTGGGCTCCAGAGAGGCTCAGCACCGGCTCTATGCCAGTGCCCCCTACTGGGCCTTGGACAGAGGCTGATGTCCCTGTGCCCGCCTCTGCTTCCGTGGCCCGATGACCCTCTTGCACCCAGTAAGCAGGCGCAGAGGCACCAGGCCAGACTGCAGGGCAGTGTGATGCCAGCAGAAGTGGTGAGTGCCAGGCTGTCCCTGGGGCCAGGCCCGGGCCAGCAGGGGACCAACCAGCCTTCCTTGCCCCCAGTCACTGCTGGGACACCTCCACCTCTGCTCCCTCAGCAAGTCGGACAGCAGATTGCATGAGCTGTGCCGGGGTCCCAGGGGCTGCAGAGGTGAGTTTGGAACCAGGGAGGGGTGGGCCTGGGCCATGAGTAGACTTGCTGCACCACACCCCTGATGCCATTGGGAAGCCCCATGTCTCCCCAGCGTGCTGGGGTCAGACTTGCTCCCTGTCCCCAAGTGACCTCTTCCTGACCCTGCCCCAGCCCCTCGGCCTGCCAGCATGGATCTCTTGTGCCCGCAATGGATGGAGGTGTCCAGAGGCTCCACCAGGCCTCTGGCAGCCTTCTCAAACCAGGAGCTGTCCCCAGCCATGCCTACTGCCATCGCTGTGCCCTCCATTGGCCCCGAGGCCACCTATTCCAACGTGGGGCTGGCTGCGATCACCAGGGCCAGCCTGGCAGCCAGCCCTGTAGTGTGGGCAGGGGCACAGTTGACCAGCAGCTGTGCCAGGCCTGGGCCTGAGGCCAGACCCATGGTGGCTGAGTATGCCTGCATCCAGAAGCTCAAGGGAACAGATCTGGGACCCCAAGGCCTGGAGCAGGGGAAGGCTGAGGCGACCCCAGCCGTTCAGGTAAAGTGAGGGGCAGTGCAGGATGGATAGAGCAGGGTAGATCCTTGGCAGAATGGATGGTGCTGACCCCTCCCTGGACTGCCTTTCTCTCCCCAGGTAGACGTGCTATACTCCAGGGTCAGCAAGCCCAAAAGGAGGGACCCAGGATCTGCCACAGATCAGCCAGACCTGAAGGGCAGGGCATCAATCCTGGCTCCGGGTAGTGACCTGGCCTACGGGGCGCTCCCACTCAGGGGCCTGGGCATGGACAATGGCCTCCTGGAAAACGTGTATGAGAGCATCCAGGAGATGGGGGCCCCTCAGGGCCTAGGGCCCCCCCAGCTCTAGCTATTAGCAGAATGGACATATGCAGGGCTGAAGGCCCCCTGCTTCCAAGGGGAGGGGTCTCCAACCCTCACCTGCTCTGAACAGCCAAGTACAGATGTTCCTTCCTCCCTGGTGGGACCCAATGCCCCAACTTCCCCTACAGCCCCTACCACCACCACACATAGTTACAGCACAGAGTCCAGATCCCAAGGCTGCCAGCCTGTGGGTCCCTGGGGTCCTGGCTGCTTTGTCTTGTGGCCTCCCCAAGCTGCTATCTTAATAAATACCCAGCACAGCCGTGCCTCCCAGTCTGCTCTTCTGGAAAGCCCTGGAGTGGGGGGGACGGTCACGAAGGAGTAAAGACACCCCCCTCTGGCCTCGGAACAGGTCCTCTCCCCCCCTGGGGTGCCCGGGCCCTGTCACCTGTACCCGGCCTAGGCTGGTCAGACTCGGAGACAGTGTGCGGTACTGAGGCTAGCGCTAGGGGGAGTGGTCCCGGGGGGGGGCAGTGCAGCCAGCCCCAGGGTGGCGGCCCCAGGATGCAGCTTGGACTCTGAACGCCAAGGGAGGACTCCGCCACCCAGCCCCTGGAATTATATAAAGGGTGGAGGGCAGTTGTGCGTTAAAGAATAACCTGCTCCTGGGAAGCCCGCGGAGAAGACACGCAGCCCCTTCCCCGAAGCGGCAGCACCGCGTGCCGGCGCACCAAGACCAAGCCGGACCTTCCCAGCGGCGGGGACGCGCGGGCACCGGGGCTCAGCTGCCCGTGGGGGCCGCCGGGCGCTGAGGACTGCAGACTGGGCCCCTCCTGTGGGCGCGGGAGCGGGGCGGACCAATGGGCGCGCGGTGGCGCGGGCCGCGGCCCTCGGAATGTTGATACGGTGTGCGGCCAATGGGGGCGCGCTGGGGGCGGGGCGCGCGCGGCGCGGGGTGGGCGTGGCCGGCAGCAGCCTCTGGGTCGCGGGGCGCAGACTGCGGCCGATCCGGGGCGCGGGTCGGCGGCCCGGCCCGGCGCCGCCCGCCCGGTCAGTCCGCGTCCCGAGCGTCCGCCCTTGCCGCTGCAGCCTCGGCGCCCGGCTGGCCGGCCATGGAGGCTCGCGGCGCCCCCAGCGCCCGGCCTGGGCGCCGGCGCTTCCAGATCCGCGCCGCTGGCCGGGACCCCACGGCCGCGCCGGTATCGGTGCCCGCGCCGTCGCAGGTACCGGGCCCGGGAGGTCGCATAAGTCCCTCGCTGCAAGATGGCGCCGGGGCTGCCCGGCTTCGGGTCTCTGGGGCGGGGGTGGCCGCCGGTGGGCGCGCGTCCGCGGGCCGGGGGGGCGGGCCGGGCGGCCGGGAGCGCCCGCCGCTCGGCGGGGGCGGGGACGGGGCGGGGCACGCCGTCACGGCGGCCGCGCGGGGCTGGGGGCGGGCGCCCTGCGGGGCGGGAGTGGGGGCTGTACCGGCCGCAGTTGCGCTGAGCCCGCGCGGTTTGCAGGGCCCTCCCGGGGGCGGAGGCTTTGCGGGCTCGGAGTTCGCGCGGCCGCAGGAGCCGGAGCCGCGGACCGCGGACCTAGGGGCCGCGGGGCTGTGGGCTGGGCCCCCGACGCGGTCCGTGCACATCCCGGTGCCAGCGCAGAGGTGAGCCAGGGCCCCGCGCGCTAGGCCGAGATGGGCTTGCGTACACGTGCGCCGGTGAGTGCAGGGGTGGTGGGTGGGGCGTGGGCAGGTGCCTTCCCAACCCCCTCCCCTACGTGAGGGGGCGCCTCGTGGGGTTCTGGCCAGAGTCCCAAACTGGGTTTCCGCCCTAGCTTTTCAGCCCCCGGGGAGTTGGGCGAAAGCGATCAATGTACTGGTGCCCTTCCTTCCCGCAAGCCTTGGGAGCTAGTTCACACTGCTGGGAGGGACCCACTGTCGGTCTCTGTGCAGAGAGACTGCACCTTCCCGCGTGGGGTGCTGTCCTGGAATCCCGTGGCCGACCGCCATCCTCCCAGCCCTGTTGTGAAAACATCCTGGGTGCTGGACACCAGGGCTGGCTTGACAGGCAGGAGTGGCCCTGGCCTGGCCTGGAGACTCGCTTGTGCAGGAGCCCAGCTTCCCTTGCTGCTGCTGGCTGCTCCCGCCCTACCAGACCTGGCACCAGGCCCACAGCTGCTGTTTCACAACCCCAGTTAATGTGACTTGGGGGAGGGCTGGGCCTGGCCTGGCCTGGCCCCACCGGTGGGGCCTCAGACCCCTGTCCAGCTCCGGGACCTGAAGGAGCCACCGTGGGACAAAACCCAGATTGCAGAGAACTCAGGCTTCCTGGAGACCCCAGCCCCAGGCCCTGTTCCTGGAGATTTGGGGGTCTGTAACCTGAGCTGGGGGTGTAGCTGGGTCTCAGGCCCAGTGCCTGGAGGGAGGGAGGGAGCTGGTGCACACACAGGTGCCCAGGCCTAATGTGTGCCAGGCCAAGGGCAGGCAGGGCCTGCAGTACTTGCTGGCCCCACCTGCTCCTGCCCCCTCTCTCCCAGAGCTTCCCCTGGAAAATCCCAGCTGGATGAGGTCATAGCTGCTGCAGCCCTCACAAGCCTGTCCAGCAGCCGCTTCCTGCTGGGAGCCCCCACTGCAGCCTGCAGCCCAGGTAAGATGGGTGGGATTTGGGTCGGCTGCAGAGCCCAGGACCACTGCCCCTCCAGGACCCTACAGCCGCCCTGTGGGGTGAGCAGAGTCCCCTCACCTGGACCACCACCTCCTAAACACACCCTTGAGGCCTGAACAGACATGAGGAGCCCCAGTGCTCCTCCCGGAAGCCAAAGGTCCAGTCCCAGGCCTGTGGGCTTCTGTGACCTGTCCATCTCCACATGGCTGTCCGGCTAGTCCCCAGGCTGCGGTGGCTGCTCCTCCTCAGCTCCTCTGTGAAGAGATGAACAGGCAGAGGCTCAGATAAGGGATTCCGAGTTCACCAGAAGTCCTGACGCTGGCGTGTGCCCACAGAGCCCGGCTTGGAGCCCTGGAGGGAAGGCTTTGTGCTGCCCCCAGGCAGCTGCAGCTGGAGCTGGGACCTGGCCAGTGAGCAGTCCTCTCCATCTACCCCATCACCCCCGCTGCCCCCTGAGGCAGCCCATTTCCTGTTCGGAGAGCCTGCCCGGAGGAAGAGGAAGGTGAGCCTGGGGCAGCCTCCAGGGCAGGCGGGCTTGGCTGTGCTGGCCTGACCACTGGCCCTTGTCCACAGAACTCAGTGCAGGCCCTGTTCCAGTGTCTGTGGAAGCAGTGCGGGAAGGTGCTGAGCACAGCCTCCGGGATGCAGAGACACGTCCGCCTGGTGCACCTGGGGTGCGGTGGGGCCAGCAGGTGGGGGGCGGGCCAGGTGGGCCACCACTTCGGCTTCACCTGCTGTGTCCCCAGCAGGAGGCAGGAGGAGCCGGAACAGAGTGATGGCGAGGAGGACTTCTACTACACGGAGCTGGATGCTGGCGTGGACACGCTGACCGATGGGCGCTCCAGCCTCACCCCAGTGTCCCCCGTGGCCTCCATGCCACCTGCTTTCCCCCACCTGGGGCTGCCCGAGGCCCCCGCCCTGCTCCCACCCCCCGTTATGGGCTCCGCAGTACCCCCCAAGGTGTGCCACAGTGACCATGCCTACTGGGTGGGTGAGGTCACAGGCAGGACGTGGGGGCCTGTCTCTGGGCGCTCCAGAGGGGAGCAAGTCCACAGCTGTGCCTCCTCCCAGGACTGCATGGGGCCCGTCCACCCTGAGCCACAGCTCAGCACCTTCAGGGCCTGCAAGCCAGCCCTACCCTCCAAGCTTGGTGCCAGCCCCAGGTGTGTGTGCATTGAGGGTGGGGACAGGTGTCGATAAGAGGGGTCCCGGCCCCCAGCACCCCATGCCCACTGTGTGCCCCCAGGAAGCCCCAAAGCGATGCCAGGAAATGCCGGAAAGTCTATGGCACAGACCGCCGGGACCTGTGGTGCACCGCCTGCCGCTGGAAGAAGGCCTGCCGGCGCCTCCCGGACTGAGTGCTGGGCACATGCCCCACCCCCGCTCAGCCGCTGCAGGGGACACATCCCCTCCCCCTGGGCCTCTGCCAGCTGCAGGGGCTCCTTAATGGGGAAAGGGAAGTTGATGACCCTGGACCCCCAGAGGTTGGGAGGTCCCCACCACTCAAAGTGCCTCTGAAGAAACCAGCCTTTTGCACTATAGCCAGACTGCGTGCTGTGCCCTCAGCCCAGGGTCCCCGGGGATGGCCGACCTCCCTGCTGGTGGCCTGTGGACTTGTCATGGATGTCGCTGGGCCTGGCTTCAGGGCCACATGGGGCAGTCCACAATGCACTTTGAGGGGTGTCAGGGAGGGGCCTCCTCCACCCGCACTTAACCTGATTGTTCGAGGGCCCTGGGGCCTGACCTATGTACCATGTTTTCGAAGCTCAGGTGTCTCATGTCTGGGCCACACCAGATAAGGAGAAAAATTAAACATTCGGGGTTTTTCCAGAAGCTGTGTCTGCCTTCTGGGGGAGGGCTGGCATGGAACAAGGCCCCTGCCTCTGGCCTGGGACAGGCTACAAAGGCCTGAGGGTCACTTTCTGGCCACTCCACCCACAAGGCCTGAGGAGGGGGCACTGAAACACACGCGAGAGGCATCTGCTGGAGCAGCAATTTCCCAATTTATTGACACTGATAGCTTTGCAAGAATGTCTAAGCTAATCCCACCACAGAAAAGAAACCCACAGGCAGGCCCAGGCAGAAAACGCAGGACCACTAGAGGAAGGTGCTGTTCCCCTGTCCCGTGGCTGTGGGGATGGAGCCGACCAACCATGGAAGACCCCCCCCCCAATATCAAGCACATCTCCAGCACAACACAGGTTTATGATAGTTAATATAAAGTCAGTGTAATATAGATCATCCCCAGAAAAAAATCAACAATCTTAAACACTGCTCTTGTTTTTTTGTTGACAGGTTGAAAGCATGTTGAAAAAATAAATATGTAAGAAAAGCACACACAGCACCCCTCACTACAGGTAGTTCTGAAAGGGCCACATACTAAACACAATATAGGATCTAAACACAAAACCATTAAGTATGGCTTTCTTAAGAGTTGCACATGTCACAGAATGAGCGAAAATAAGATTATCTTTCATAATACTGCAAAAAGTTCCGGTTTTTGCATTTCTCAGTTTTTTTTTTTTAAGAAGGAAGATGTGCAAAGTTGGAAGCAGCGTGTCCTTTGAGTCGAGGTCCCTATTGAGTCCTGGGAGTGTTGTGACTGTTTCCCAAAACCCAGAGTCCAAATATACAACCTGGTCAGGATCCAGAGCTTAATAGAAAAATCATGGTTTCCCCACCCCACCCCCATGAAGAACTCACCACCCTGCGGACTGTTATTTTCCACTTTGGTGTTGCAAACACCAAAATACGCACAGACAAACGAAAAAATACAAAATGGGAAATGTAATCTACATGTTTTTTCCTCTTCATAAAAAAATATTTATTAGTTTAAACATTGAATAAAAAAAAATCAGTCACGTAAAAAAAAATTCCATTACCGTCTTTTCCCTCCAGGCCTCCTGAGGTGGTGTGTTCATCGCCATCTTTGACATGTAACTCCACTAGCCAAATGCACCAGAATAGCAAACCTGCCACGCAGCAGACCTTGGGGAACTCGGTGGACAGAAGGGGCCCCTTGGTTTTCCAGTACGGCATTGGTTTGGAGGAAAGAAGTGCCCCTGTGGCACTGATTGAACCCCCAAAAAGGTCAGCAAGGGTGGTCCGGAGTGGGGAGCGAGCAGTTTGGAAAGAGCAAGACATCCTTCCTGTGAGTGGAGGCAGAGGTGGCCGTGGGAGGGACGACGAAACCCAGAAGCACTGTTGGCGGCAAAGGTCCAGTTTCCAAATGCATCTATAAGGATGTGGCCTGTTCAGAAAAGGGTCAGAAGGAGGCGGAGGCACACAGTTTTGAGAGCCCCAGCCCAGGGCCAGCAAGGGTGAAATGCAGGGGAGGAAGCCCGCCCAGGCCCCCACTGGCCTCGCCCAGCAGCAGTAACAGTGGGTGGAGTTTCCTGGCCTTTCCCTCAAGGATGTTAGCACTGAGTTCTGGGGTCCCCGCTGAGGGACGTGAGTGCGGGCAGCCAGATGACAGCTCCATTGACAGCAGGGGCCTCTGGCATTAAGAGCAAGGACAGCAGCCACGACTGTGGCCGCAGCTGCACAGCAAGGACAGCACCGTGCCCCACACACTCTCACAGGCCAGCCCTGGGCCCACCCCTGCAGCAGCACCCTGGGACCTAACATAGGGTCTCGTGGGACTTCCTGTTTTTACCTCAGAAAGGTTAGATTTGACACGATAAAAACTTGGTAAAAGCCATTTGGCTTACAGCCTGTGGAAGCAGAAAATAGAACACTGTCTCCAACACAGAGTGGGTCAGAAACAGCCATGACAGGGATGCAGGCAGATGGACGGGGTCTGTCCTGCAGCCCAGGGGGTCCACACCACAAGGAGGCCTTTGCTTTCCACTCAGAAAGAAGAACAGGTTGTGAGCTCTTTAAAAAGACAAGTGGACTTGCCAGGAAACCAAAGGAAGAGAAAGAAATAATGCCAAACAGAGTAACTGTGACACCGCCTCCCTGTGTCTTGGACACATAGGCCACTATCTGGTCCCCACACCAGGTGCGAGCAGCGCAAGACACCGCCTCCAGTGTCAGCAGCAAGGAAGGCAAGCGCCCAGAGGGTCAGCAGGGACGGCCTGGGAGCGGCAGGAGGCAGAGCTGGGGAAGTGCACAAAGAGCCAAGCCCCCCAAGGGGACCCCAAATGGGCTGCCATGGGGGCAGAGAGCCCTGCCGGGGACAAGCACAGCATGCTGGTCCCTCCCACTGCCTCTGCAGGAAGATAGCACCTGGGAGCCCTCAGCCCCAGTAGGACTTCTGCAGCTGCTTTGTGTTAAGCACCAAGGCCCAGAGGCAGGAGGGCTGCAGGGCTTTCTGGACACTGGACCTGGATTCTGCAGGCCACCAGACGGCAGTGGGGCCAGTGGGGTGAGGGCTGCCATGGCCGTGGCTGCAGGTGGTGACCGGGCTGCTGGGAGGGGCGAGGGGATTGCGCACTAGACAGGCCACTGGTGCTCCCAAACCCTCCGTCATCTCCCGGACCTGTGACATCAGGGACCTCGCTCGTGACTCCAACCAGTGCTGACCCTGACCCGGCCACTGAGCTACCGGGGGTCCCGAGTCCAGATGGGCCACGTGGGCACTTGATGCCCAGCCCACACACACCTCTGGGGGGGCTCTGTCTCCTCAGAGGGGTGGGAATATGAACTCTCACTTTGCTCAAACCCACCCTGCCCCTCCTACGTTGTGTTTGGTCCCAGAGCATCCTGCCTGCTGGGGTGGCACCCGCTTGAGCCCACAGGGCCAGCTTGTGTGTGTGTGTGTCTGGGGGACAAGAGCAGAACAAAGAGGGCACCCAGAGGAGGGCCTGCAAGGGGTCAGCGTGGCCCGCCCCCGGCGAATGAAGACCCCTAAGGACGCACACACAGGTACAGGGGGCGGCACTGCCACCACCCCAGCCCCCAGCTGGGGGCCTAGGAGATCCAGGCAAAGTCCTTGTCGGGCCCCCCGGAGGGGCTGCGGGGACCGGGAGGCGAGTCCTCCTCGTCCTTGTCCTCCCCCAGCAGGGTGTCCTCGTGGGCCAGGCCCACATCATCCTCGTCTTCACCCAGCTCCTCCTCGCCCTCCCCGCGCGGGTCGTCAGGGTCCTCCAGGTAGGGCCCGTCGCCGGTGAACAGCTCAGGGGAGCCCTCGGCGCCACCGCGGTCCAGGGAGGCAGCCACGCCGCGGCCGGCGCAGTCCGCACACACCCCATGGCGTCGAGAGCCGTGCCTGATGCCCACGCTGGCAGCCGACACGAACACGCGGCTGCACGACTTGCACACGTATTTCTTGTCCTTGCTGTGCACCTGCGGGATGGTGGTCAGTGAGCTGAGAGGCCCTGAGGGTCGGAGGCAAGCTGGCGGCGCGGCCCACCAGGCCCTGAGGGATGTCCATGCACTGGGCCACAAGCCGGCTTGCACCCCGAGCCCGGGCCTGTCGGGATGGGCACAGCACTGGGGCCCGCGTGTGCCCCACCTGCAGGCTGGCCCCAGCTGGGCATCTGCACTTCACAGTGGGGCCGGGCAGCCCCCTCTGCCTAAACGCCTGGCTTCCTCCACCAGCCCTGCAAGGACCCTGAGGAGCCGCCTCGGGCCATAGCTGCCAGTCAGTCACGCGGGGCCCCCGTGACTGGAGGGACACGTGGGGTCTGCCATCTGGGAAGCGCATCCAGGCCAGCAGGACAGCTGGGAGCCTCAGACGAGTGCCGGGCACCTGAGGGGGACCAGCCATGGCAATTTTAACTCCTCATGCCTTTCTGGTTCTCCAGCTCCCCCAGAGTGACCCAGTAAATACTGTTATCGGAATAAAAACATGCCCAATGCTGTCATGATAGAAAAGGGATTGCTGAGCCGAGCCATGTCCTCAGCCTCTGTGCTCCAGGACACCCCGGCTGACGGTCACTGTTCTGGGGCTGTGCCCTGGGGACAGACCCCTCGCCCACCAGGAACTCCCATGGGTGCCGTGAGCGGCTTGTCCTCCAGGCACACCCTTCCTCAAGTCCCCGAACTACAGAGACCCCCCATGCGAACATGTGCTGTCCACCGGCTTCTACAGTGTGGGTCAGGACGGGATGCCCAGGCGAGATGCAGCGGGCCTGGCGCTGCCCCAAAAGGCTCTGACTAGAAATGGGGCCTTGAGCCACTCGGTCCCCAGGACCCTTCTGGGTCTTTCCTGTTTGTGTTCGTTAGATTCTAAACTCAGGGCTTCCTTGGTCGTCTCCCCCAAACAAGGAATGAGAACTGCAGGCTGAGCACAGTGAAAGTGGTCAGTGAGGTCGCCCAGCCAGGCTGGGCAGGGGGCTGTACCACCGAGGCCCCTCGAGGCCCCGAGCTTCCATTCAGGGAGCGGTAGCAGGTGGGCGGGCTGGCAGCCATGCCTGAACCAGATGGCAGCCCCCTTCCACACCCACCTGGGGGAGGATGAGGAGCAGGGATGCCACATGCAACCTGCAAGCCTCCCTGTCAGGGGCGCGCTGTCCAGGCCGTGGCCCTGTGACCAGCCGCCAGCCCGTCCCCTCCCTGAGTGCCTGCAGGTCTGCGCACAGTCACCAAGCGCCCCTGAAGCTGCCTGCCTCAGTCAGGAACCTGGGGTCACTAAAGGGGAAGGAGCAGATCCCCTCCTCGGGAAACCGAAGCCCTCACAGGCGTCAGGTAGTCTTCAGGGCTTTGCGCTCCCCCTGAAGCCCGACCAGGATGAAAACCCAGCCCACCCTGGGCAACAGGCAACTGAAACATCAACATGGCAGTAAAGGAAAGATGTGGAAGCTCAGCTTGTGCTGTGGCCTGAGTGGGGCCCTCTGTGAAATGGGAACGAGGTGGGCACGGGTGTGTGCTTCCCTCTCAGTTTTTGGAAATCATCTGGTCAAATCAGCCTCCATGGCTTACTAGTCACCCCGCTCCTGCCCTCTCTGGATCCCCAGCTGTATTTCCTCTCGGGGGATGCAAAGGGCAGTGCGGAAGGCCAGGGCCCACATCTGCTCCAGGACACCCGCAGGCTGGGACCACCTCTAGCTTTCTGACCTGACTGGGAGGGAGACTGCCCATGGGGCACTGAGGACGCCTGCTCCTGGAGGGCTTCAGGAGGGAACCAGTCAGTCTGCTGGAAGGCCCCACAGAGTCACATCTGGTGGGACCCTGAAGTGACCCAGAGTCCCCCTGAGTGTGGACAGAGGCCCTGGGCAGTGGGCTCTGCTGGCTGATGGGCAGACACGTGCAGCAAAGACCACACTTGCTCACCTGGCTCACCCTGTCAGGGGCCAGGCCCGAGGATCTCCCCAGACCACCACCCTCACGCCAAGGTATGTCGGGGCCACGCTCATGGCTGTGCCCTCCCACACCTCCTGGAGTCAGCAGGGGGCCGGCCAAGCCTGTGGACTCCCCAGACAATTCCCAACGCCCCTGGAACTGCCAGGCTCGTGACCCAGCCCCAGCGCTCTCCCTACCCCGTGGACACACCCCGAGACCTCCAGGGAGCTCCAACAGCTGCAACCCCAGGCGGGCCCCAGGAGCTGCCCCCGCCTTGAGCACATCAGTGGGTCCTCTGACATCACAAGCAGCCTGGTGGTCCAAGCCCCGACCCCTCGACACCTGCCTCCCTGGCTTATCCCACCTACCCAAGGGCCCCCCCCCTGTTTCAAGATGACCTTTCCTATCATTTCTGGCCAAGCAAATCTACCCGCTCAGCACCTGTTCTCTGACAATAGGAACTGAGAGACAGGTGACACAGACACTTCCCACAGGCCGAGGGAGCAGGTCCCATGGCCACAGTGGGGGGGGTGGGGGGGGCACAGGAAGTGACCTTGTGGTGGCACCAGGGTGGCCGAGGGTGGGGGTCCAGGCAGGGTTGGAAGCACTTGCTGAAGCCACACTGGAGCACATGGTGTCACAAAGGGGACCCAAAAGGGAACTCCGAGGCTGGGTGAGGGCTCTGTGGCCACCTGCCTCCCGCATGGGCAGTTGGGGGGTGTCAGGAGAGACCTGCAGCTGCTTGCTTCATCTCCCCAGCACACGCAGAGTGGACCCCGCGCCAGCCAGCCCCGCGCTCACCAGCGTGTGCCGCTTCATGTGCTCGCGCCGGGTGAACTTCTTCCCGCAGATCTCACAGGGGTAGGGCCGCTCACCGGTGTGGGAGCGCATGTGGCGCTTCAGGATGCACTGGTGCATGGCCGAGAAGCTGCAGTACGGACACCTGAACTTCTTCCGGATCACCGTGAACTCGTTCACTGAAAGACAACGGGGAGCGGGTCAGCACGTGCCCCCCGGGCACAGCCCCAGCACAGGCTGCCCTCTACGAGCTGTGGGGCCACAAGTCATGGGGTTGAGCCGTGGGGTCCACGAGCCGTGGAGGTCAAGCCGTGGGGTCCCCGAGTTGTGGGAACCATGAGCCCCGGGATCTGGGCTGCTGTAGCGGCCTGGCCCAGCACCAGAGGCACCACTTCCCAGTGAGGTCCGCATACAGAGTCACGACAGAAAAGCACAAACACCGCCAGACCAGAAGGGGCTGTGAGTGCCCCACCGCACTCCTGGCCACGGGCTGACAGGGGCCCATCTAAACACCTGCAGGCCAGGGGCTTTGTGTTTCGGATGCCCAGGGGAAAGGGGCTGCTCTCAGCTGAAGGCTGGTGGGCCTGGCTGAGTGAGAGGCCACTCAGCCCCAACGGTGCACAGAGCAGTAAGCACCCTCTGCCTCGGGTCGGGTCATCCACCCTATCCTCCTCTACATTTTAAGAAGCAACATGGGCCCTCAAGGCGTCAGCCCATGGCCAGCTCAGCCTCAGGGCTTAGAGCCAGGCAGACAAACGCCACGAAGTTCCATGGCCCGGGAGAGCGGGAGGACACTGGACACTAAGGGACTAGGAGCCTGGGCCCTTCTCCATGGAGGGAACCAGTCAGTCTGCTGGAATAATGACCAGACCAACTAACCGAGCTCTGTTCCCCAACCCGGGCCACTCCAAGCACACACAGGGCAGGGACCCCTCACCACCATCACCATGAATCATGCCCCGGTGGCCCCAACGCTATCCTGATGATCAGACCCAAACCATGGGCATGTCGCCATGGAAATGGCATCAGCTGGATGATGCGGAGCGGTGACAGCAGGCCTGGGACTCAGCAGGGCCCGTATGCGCACGGCAGAGCTGGTCCTCAGCCCTGCCTCCTCTCCTGAAGCACACCCGGGTAAAGCCAGGAAAACTCCCAGCAGAACACCTTCTGCTGCTCTTTCAACAGGCTGTTCACTCTCTCTCAAGAACCCTTAAAGGGCGTCCAGTCACCTAGCAGATTTCTTTAGTTCCCAGTGACACCTTCCACGCTTGCATGCCAGACGGCTTTTTCCTCTGGGATCGCCCAACACCTCACAGAGAGTCAGGCCGTCCAGCGACACACCACAGGTAGACCCGGGTTGCCTTCAGGGCAGAACAGAGCGAGGCCATCGTGGCCCCAAGAGTGGGCCATGCACTTGGCCACTGCAGCCCGGCCACTCGGTGCCTACCTCGATTTCTGTTCTTAGAAAAGGATTTCGAGTCTCCACTGAGCCTGAGAACAGGTTCCCCACATCTCTCCCAGAGGTCTGAGTCCTGTCCTAGTAAGTAAAGCATTTTCTTACATTCAGGGGCTTTTAGCGTGCATTAAGGAACTGGGGCACAGTCTGGGGAAGAAGGTAGGACCCAGGTCCCGGCGTCTCCGGCCATGTCCATTGCACCTGGGGATGAAGACCTGCTTCTCCTCCTCCTTTAGCCCGCGGCTGCCCGACCTACCGCTCCTCAGTTAGGCGACCAGGTCACTCAGCTGCCCCCCAAGAGCTGCCCCTGCTTTCCATAACGCCAACAAAGACAGCGCGCGCACCACCACTCCGAGATGGAAAAGGAGAGCAAGGAAACCAACTCTGACGTTACTTCATTTAAAACAACTTCTTCAGGAATGCATTTATTTGCAGTTTCTGTTTTGCTTCTATAAACATGAAAATTAAAATTTTGAATTATATATTCTAGGCTTCTGTATTTAACAGTTCAATCCTACATGTTAAAAAAAATACTCATCTCTGTGCAGAACTGTATGTATTCCCTGGGAAAACAAGTCAGGATGCAGGGGCCCAAGTTTGGCTGTCAGGGACCCACCCACCTTCCCGGGGCTCACGTTCCTGCCCAGAGCCTGTGCACTGCAGACGGCCCACTTCAGAGGCACTTTCTGAAGTCACCTGGGGTGACATGTTTTGGTGTTTTGTTAATCGCATCCTGTCGCTGCCCTAACACATTCCCACAAACTGGGTGTCACAGAGCAAGGGAAAATCTACCCTCACAGGCCTGGAGGCTGGAAGTCTGAAATCAAGGTGTCACAGGGCTGCACTCCCTCCACAGGCTGTGGGGAGGCTCCTTCCTGCCCCTTCCCACACCTGGGGACCCCAGGCCTTCCGGGCGTGGGGCTGTCAGGCTGTTTCTGCCTCCGTCTTCATGTGGCTCCTCCTCTGTCTGTGTCTCCTCTTCTGTCTCTTATAAGGACACCTATCACTTGGACTTAGGGCCAACTTGGATATTCGAAGATGATCTCATCTTGAGAGCCTTCATTTAGTTATATCTGCAAAGACCTTTTTTCCAAATAGGGCCACATTCACAGGTTTGAGGGGTTGGGACATGGACCGAGGGTGGAGGGTACCATTCACCCACCATGTTCAACCAACAGCATTGTGATTACCAAGGGCGATTTTCATTGGCCATTATGATTAAAATAAGTTCATATGGGAAAGAACCTAAGCCCTCCACCATGGGTGGCTTACAGTCAAGAAAACTTTCAATATCAGTTTCATTCTCATAAACTCTGAAGACTTAAAAATGCACATACTGAAGGAGCAATGAAATAAATGAAAAAGCACAGGCATCATTAAATTCCACCAGACCTTCTCTGCTGATCTGTCCTAAAACCTGAACCCTTTCTCCTGGACTCAACGTTCGGGAAGCCGGCTCCAGATTCTCTAACCTATGGCTACAGGGTGCAGACATGACAGGCAAGAACACTGCCCAGCCAGGCGGCCTCCCCAGGGGCTCCCCGCCTAGCCACACGCAGGTCCCGGGGCCTCAGCCGCCCAGCCATGACCCCCCCGCGGCACTGCAGGAGAACCGGCCGGTATAAAGATCCACGATACAAGTGAAAGTTCAAGCTGCGACGAAGACACCGAGAAACCGCCAGGGAAGCCGGCAGGGCTGGCAGGGGCCTGGCAGGGAGAGGGGAGGTTTCTCCAGAAGGGCAGCAAGCCTTTCACTGTGTAGGAACCACCTGGATTTTTATTCTTCCTTTGATCATAATTTCCAAAAGACTGAACTTCAAGTGCCTTTCAGAAATGGATCCAAACATGAACCATACCTTGTCTTTTCATTCATAAATTTCCTATGCTGTCGCTTACTTTGTGTCAGAACACATTGAAGTTACGATGTGTCCAAATTATTTTCAAAAGGTTTTTAATCTTACGTGAAATGCACATCCCTGAGTGTAAGGTGTGCCCACCCACACGACCGCCACCTACACGCGAGGATGTGTGCAGTCCTTGCTGCTCAAGTCCCCTGAAGGCAGTGACCGCCTGCCCTCCAGCACCATACGTCTGTTCTAGGACTTTGTACACGTGGGATCCCTGGTCTGCGAGTCACCACACTGCTGCCTGGAGCTGCGGTTTGTTCTTGCTTGAATTCCACCGTACGGCCATCAGACCGCACCCCCAGACTATGGCTGACAGGTACTGAACCCCGTAGACAGACACTGGTGTTCAGACATGTCTTTTGTGGACATGGCACACGTTCCAGGTGGACATACACCAAGATTGGACTGTCTGGGCCACGGGGTGTTTGTAAGCTCCGTCTCAGTAGGCAGCTGCCCCAGTGTGTGTTCCCACGGGCCACGTGTGAGTGTCCCAGCTGTTCCACACCTTCGCCAAGACCTGGCTGGTCAGCCCTTCCACTCTGGTCGCTGGTGGGAGCACAGAGAGGCTGCAGTGTGGCTTTAATGTGCATTTCACAACAGCTAATGGCAGCCCGGTGGCCACTCGGACGCCCCCTTCTGTGAAGTGCTTGTTCAAGTCTTTTGATTTGTTCTAGCTGCCTTTCCCTTTGATTCTTCCAGTTTTAGGTATTCTGAATTTGAGTCCTTTGTAAGGTAGATTTATTGCAAACATTTTCTCTAGTCTGTGACAGCACCTTTTGTTTTCTTAATGGCGTCTTTTAGTAAAGAAATTAATTTTAATGAAGTCCATTTTATCAAACTTTCATTATTAGCTTTTTACAAGCTATTTAAGAAACTTTTGCCCACCACCATGGTCGTGAACTCTTCTTCTAGGCCTTCTAGAAAGCTTTTTCCTTTTACACTTAGGTTTATGAGCCATCTCAAATTAAGCTGTGTGCTTGGTGGAAGGTAGGAGTTGATACTAACTTTTTTCCTCCATGCTGACATCCAATTCACTCAGAACCACACATGGAAAAGACCACCTCCCACTGAGCTGCACGGTGGCTCTGCCCCACCCAGGAGGTCCCACACATCGTAGCCTGTGCCAGACTGCCCTCAGCCCACTGTCAACCAGCCCTGCCCTTTGGGTCTTGATACCTGTTGCTGTCAGCCTTCCACCTGCTCCCAGACCTCCTCGGCCAGGATTAATGTGCCTTTTGTGCTCAATTTTCCTATACTTAGACCTGCTGCGGGAGGCCTCCCAGGGTGGGCCACTTCTAAGAGACAATAAATAGCCTGCCTGGAACCCTGCCTTCCACATGGGGATCCTGTGCCCACTTGCTGGCCCCTATCCAGCTGATCTGATCACTCCAGGCCCAGACAATGAGGGACACCCATGCCTTGGAGCCGCTGAAGCTGGTCAGACCAGCCCATCCTAAGCCTGCTTGCACTGATGGCCCATTCTGTCCTGAGGAAACCACAATCAAGGCTCTTGCCCAGGTTCTCTGGCTGACCCTGGGGCATCCCCATGTGATGTGCCAGGCCTCCGTTTGGCTTCACTTTTCATTTACTATGTTTTTCAAAGAATTTGCTCATTACCTCCAACTTGTCAAATGTATTGGCATAAAGTTGTTCACAATATTCTCTTATTCCAACATCATTAGTAATACCTCTTCTGTTGACAGCACTTTCCTCTATTTTTATGTCCATTTCATTGACCTCTGCTCTTCACTCCACTCCTACTTTCTTGGATTTACTTTGCTGTTTTTCTCACTTCTTGACCCCAAATCAAAACCTTCCTTCTTTTCTGGTAAGAGCTCCTTTAACTCAGCTGTCCATGCATCCTGGAAGTTTTGATGTGTTGTGTTTTCATTATCACTCAATTGAAAATATTTTGTAATTTCCATTGTGACTTATTCTTTCACTCCTGGATTACTTAAAAGTATGCTACTTGATTTCCAAAGTTTTGGGGGATATTCTTGTATCTTCCTGTAATTGATTTTAATTTAATTTCACTGAGGTTAGAGAACACACTGTGATTTCAGGACTTTGGTGTTTGTTGAGCCCTAAGTCATAGCTTGATCTGGTCTATTTTGTACAAAACATAAATGTTTCATGTGAGTATGGAATATTCTGCATTTGTTTGGTGTAAATTTCAAATTGGTCAATTGTTGTTACAAGTCAATACCTCTGTCAACACAGATTTGGAACTCGTAAACAAACAGCAAACTGAATCCCACCATACAGAAAAAGAAGTAGATGGGCTTATTCCAGGAATTCAAGGTTAACTGAACACTTAAAAAACATCTAAATTCTCTATCCACATTGATAGTCTGCTGCTCTATCGGTTATTGGGGAAATGTGTTGAAAATCCCTGGCTGGTTGTGAGCTTGTCCCCTCTCCACCTTTACTGCCTGTGTTCTGAAATGGAGGTAGGATTGTTCTATTTCCTACTGAACTGACCTTACCTTTATACGATGACCGTCCTGAATAATACTTCTTCAAGCTTTGGTGTTAATATCAATGCCGTTGGGTAAGTGTTTCCTTGGTTTATTTTATTTATCTTTATGTCCTTGTCTATAAAGTATGTCATCTACAAAGAGAAAAAAAATGTGTTCTTTTTATAGGAGTGTCTCGTCTGTTGGCAATAATGGGGTTACTGACGTAGCATCCCGTTGTTTCCTACCTGTCCTTTGTTTTTGTTTCTTTACCCTCTTTGCCTGCTTTCTTTCAGATTAGTCCAGTATCATTCCATTTTTTCTCTCCATAAGCCTCTGAGCTTTACTCCTAACCTTCTCCTTCCCTCTGAGCTTCAGCATGGATATTTTCCTCGCTCTGTCATCCCTTCCACTAACCCACTCTCATGTTATTTCCAGACTACTTTAAACAATCTAATGCATTCTTAATTCCAGATATTGCATTTTCATTTCTAGAACGTTCACTTGAGTCTTTTCATGGCTTCTGATTCTCCTGAGATTCTCTGTTTTTAATTCATTTTTCCCACCGTGTCCATGGATGGCGATGGGTATCCCAAGTCCTTCTGGCAAGTGCTGTACTGGTCACCTTTCCTGATAGGATCCAGCCATTTGGTTCTGTTACTTGGTGTGACTGTAATTTCTGTCAGATGCTATGAATGAGAGTGAGGCGCATGCCACAGAGTGTCGGTCTTTCTAAGGCCTATTTGGGTTTGTTTGCATTGCTGTTGTTTGTGTCAAGCGGACAAATTCAGGAGAGTCACCTCAACGCAGGGAGGGGCTCTTACATTAAGGTGTGGTCCCCGCAGGGTCTCAGTGAGAAGCCCAGGTGTCTCACTGGGCCTGTGAGCTGGGCTCAAGGCCCTAGCTGTGCCCCAGTGCTGACTACCGCGGACCAGGGCTGCTCTGCTGGGATTCTAGCATGTTGCCCTGTGTGTGACTTGGAAGTTCAGGGGGCTGGCAAGCAGGTTTGGGGGCTTCTTCTCTGTGGCTTCCTGCTTTCTGGGGTTTGCCCCTCAGATCCCACTGACCTGATTGCCGTAAAGACAACCTCCTTGACTATGGCGCAAAGCACTGCTGTTCTCTGCTCAGCCTGCGTCCTGCTCCAATGTTGGGAAGTGAGAGAGCAGCCCAGGGGACTGGACAGCTTCTCCCTCCTCTCAAATCCGACCACACAGGTTGCTCCCAGGATATGCATGTGTGTGCAAATGCATGGTAGTGTTTTCTTCTTTGTCAGCTTTTCAAATAGTTTTTGCCTGGTGGGGTAACCCAGTACAAGCTGGTCATGGTTGAAAGTGGTCAAAAGTGTTCTTCAAAACATTTTCCTTAGCATAAACTAATGCCTTTCCCTAGGACCCTGAGCTGCGTGCGACTGCCAAACCGACATGATCAAGATTGGATCGCTTATTTCAGATACAGTCTGAACTAGGAAATCAATATCCCCCAGTGAGTAGAACTCCTTGTTTTGCACACACACACACGCACGTTGCATGCACACTCCCATTGCGTGTGACTGATACCCAGGTTTGTGAGGCCACCCACTCAACACTTTGTGAAAAAGGTAAATGTGCAGAGAAACCCAAAATGAATGTGGACATGGAGCAGGTTTTGTGGCAGAAAACAGACCTGAATAAAAACCAACCTTTTATTATTGAATGTCTCCATGTTTGAGAAAGATCAATGTTGCAAAATGATAAACTTCTTAAAAACTCTTTAAAAGTTGGCCAATCCCTTAGCCACAATATTTCAATGAGAAAAAAAAAAAGAAATGGAGTATCTATATGAACTTGCTGAAAATCCCATATGTTGGATGCCTATACAGTTTTAAGGGAAATAGTGTTAAATATAAAAACAAAATCTGGAGGTTATCTATCCTAAAAACGTTCCCTACATCCCTACCGTCTCACTAACTACCAGAAACCTATCAATTTCTTTTAGGTACTTTGGAACCTGTCTGAAAATCTTAAGTTGTCTTAAAATTTTAACCAGAGCCCTTCAGCAGGTTAGTGCAGAGAGACTGCCTGCAGCGCAGGTCTTCCATGGGGGCGCGCTCTACCCACCCTGGGAGAAAGCCCCACAAGTGAGCAAATGAAATGGAAGCTGCCACAGGGCCTCCGCCTCCCACCTGGTCAGCTCAGAGCCTACACACCAAACAGCCCCAAGGCTGGGGCTGCACAGGCCCCTTCCACCACGGTGCACCCACATTTTGACACAAAATCAAGACCTCACAGAGCAAAGATTCCACCAAGCCCAGCAAAAAAGGAAAGGGAAGGAAATGTCTAGAGATGACATTTAAACACAAACAGACTTCCAACAAGGCCACAGGCAGCGGACCCAGTGGAGCAAGACCTTGTGGAGGCCCCACCAGAGTGGGGTCTCTGGGCCTCTGAAAAGTCAGCTTTCTGTCCTGAGAACTTATTTAACGATGTGAGGGCCACAGCAGTGGGACGGCACATGGACCACACCCCAGCCCCAGCCACGGCCCAGGTGGGACGGGCCTGGCACGGGCGTGGGCATCCATCAGCTCCTGGGAAAGTGCCTCTCCCAGAATCTAGCCCAGCCCCCCTGAAGGAGGCTGGTTATTCCAGACCCCAGACGGGCCACGGCTGCCTTCCCGAGCCTGCCACATGCACAGCTTGAGCAAGTTAGCGCCATGGGGCCCAGCAAAGGTGGGCGAAGGAAAACGAGAGTGAAGCACAGCTCTGGCAGTTGTCTGTCAAGGGCTGCCTGCTTCGCGCCCGGAGGGAAATGCTATGCCATGCGCACACCAGGTGGTGAGGCTCCGTCCTTGGCTCTTTCCAGGGAGTAACCAGGTCAGAGCTCTCTGGTCCCTCTCCCCATGTGCAGCGGCACATTTTTCTGCACCTCCGCTCCTGCTCTGTACTCACAAGGTGGCAATCCCACATGATCCCGGTGAATCTAGACCAGATCACCTGGAGGCTGGGAGGCCACCTGCCACACCTGCCCCCAGCTGGGCCCTGAAAGGCCAGCAGCATAGATCTGAGGAGTGACTGCTTTAAAGGCCACAGCAATGCCTGCTCCACCTCCCTGAGCTGCCCATTCTGGCGTGGCCTTGCTACCACCCAATGGCCACATGGACCTGAATGCCAGGCCCGCCACAGAAGACAGCCCATGAGGACTGTGCCCCAGCGCCAAGGCACCTACACACTCCTCTCTAGCCTTGGAACTGGCACAGGCAGCTGAGGCGCTTTTCCATGGGGCATTTTACTCATGGCTCCTTAGCTGACTTCAGGCTAAAGGTGTCAGTGCCCAGGGAGCTCTGGGTGAGCCCACGCAGGCCTGTAGGAGGAGCGCTGGCCACATGGCATGCAGAATAGGGCCCCCAGCACCCTAGACAGGCCCACCACCCTGGTGCCCGCTGGAGTCATCTCCAGAGAAGGCCTCGCCACTTGGCTGGGTCCCCAGGCATGCATCTGAGACAGAAGCCACAGCCGGCAGGATGTGACAGAATCCACAAGGCTGTTAGAGAGTGTGCATTCCAACAGGGACGACTCGCTGTGCGTCTGGAAAGGAAGGCTACAGTTATGCTCAATGAACAGACACCCAAGAAAGCACCCACGTGAAGAGAACACCTCCCTGCCTCCAAACCATTCTGCCAGAAAGGACCGCACAGGAACAGTGGTTAACCGGCTCCAAGATCCAGTACATGTGGCTGAGCTCCTCTTAAAGATTCATTTTTCTTCAGGGAGACACACAAATCTCACAGACCTTTCTAATACAAACAACTCCTACAGCCTCAGGAGCAGGAGGGCAGCTTTCCGTCACCTTCCTGAGGTTCCAAGACAGTGACAATCATAAACATGCAAACGCCCAGCAAAACTAGCTCACGACCAGCCTGCACCTCTCAGCTTGAGTGAGGAATTTGTGTTTTGCTGTATGAATTGAATGTCTTTACATTAGGGGAAAAATTCCTCAGGGAAAGATTTAATTTAAATATGAAAAACAATTTGATTTCATGTAATGTGTCGCTGGGAGCGTGAAGCAGTGGTGACTTGGTCCACAAGTACCCTACCTGGCTACATGGCTACATGGGGTGGAGGACCAGAAAGCCGCTGCCAATGCAGACGCTGGTCATGCACCCGAGAACGCAGATCCACTCCTGGCCCATGCCAGATCCACTCCTGGCCCACATCAGGCCCACACCAGATCCACTCACCAGGCCCACACCAGATCCACGGCCCACGTCAGATCCACGCCAGGCCCAGACAGGCCCATGTGCCAGGCCCACACCAGATCCATGCCAGGCCCACATCAGATCCACACCAGGCCCACGCCAGGCCCACACCAGGCCTGTGTCAGACCATGCCAGACCTGTGCCAGGCCCATGCCAAGCTGTGCCAGGTCCACACTAGATCTACACGAGATCCATGCCAGGCCCACATGGGGCTCAGGGCACGTGCCCACATGGGTCCACACTGTTGGGTGCCTGGCACAGCTGTGGGGCCAAGCAGGCGGCTCCTACATCTTACCTGGGCTGGGGAGGTGAGCGTCTCCTTGGGATGGTCTGGCGGTTCACCAGAGCAGGCACCCCGGGCTGAGTGGAAGGTGGAGGGCTGGAGGGAGGGGCTTCTGCTCTGCTATCAGCGTCCCCCCATGAGTGACGGGCTGGTGCCAGGCCCTGGGAACACAGGAAACGAGTCTCACTGGCCTGAATGAGCGTGGCCCTGGGGGCGCCTTCCTCAATCTTCCTGTGGCGAAGCCTGGGTCCCACTGGGGTGGGTGCGCAGTTGCTCCATCAGCCTGATGCCAGGGCTCTCCGCGGGGTGACTGGTCTGGGAGGGTCTCTCCCAGAGGCAGAATGATCGCATGGAAGGTCCCAGCACAGGGAGTCAGGGCACGTGGCGGGAGCACAGAGCACACGCCCCATGACCTTGAGAAGTGCCTGTCTGAAGGGGCTTCAAGACAGGTCAAACTGGCATTTACCTAAAAGTGCATCATCAATGCACGTGTTTAGAATCCCAGAGTCATTCTAGAGCCAAGAAAGGGCCCTTGATCCAAGTTTTAAACACCGTAAGGAAATAATTCTTCAAACACAATCAAAACAAACCCTAGAGGCGGCACTCCAAAGTGGCCCCTGTGCATCTGGGCTGGCCTGCAGGCCAAAGGTTAGGGGCTCCCCCGGCTTCCCTGGCCCCGGAGAGCTGGCAGGACTCGGCGCGCTCTCCCAGCCACAGGGGAGCACCCTGCTGCTGCCGCGAGGAATCCTCAGCCCTTTAGGAAACAGCAAGGGCCGCCCAGCGCCCCACACGGGCAGGGACGAGCCTTTGGGGACTCGGACACCCTGTGGCCTTGGATGCCCATCCTCCACCTGCAGCGCTGGCTTATCTCCAGTTCATCCCTGTGGCGGTGGCAGTTATCCGAGTCCTCATGGCCACTTTCAAGGCCCGATAAGGCAGCGGCGTGTCGAGGTCCTACCCAGACAGACACATACCCACAGCAGCAATCATAGAACAGCCATGTTTTAAGCCACAATCGATGCTTTTCATGGTTTCTATGCAGCGAACAATGACTATTAACGGTTGAGATGCGACCCTACTGCTGAAAACATAATAATGAAATAAGACAATTACGTTTAACTGAACCAAAACGAAGAACACAGAAAGCCCTCCTGTGGAGAAATCAGCTGAAGATGATCTGCAATGGGACCACCTGCTGAACTGAACCACGACAGCTGTTACCAGGCTCCTGGAAACGTGGAAGCTCTGTTTTTCTAGGTCCTAGACCCACATAGATAGGACCGTGAGCATGGGCTGTTCACCCGCACTGTCTGCATATTTAGTGGTTCTCTTAAACATCTGCCACCATCTCCCTTTCTTTTGCACAACTGACAAAACCAGGCCACGTTTACACGCACCCAGAACAGATCAGGCGACCGGCACAGGGCTTGGCGACCCCACTCGGCCAAGACGCTGCCCTTGAACAGTATGACTTCCCTGTCTCTGCAACTACAATCCACACCCGCTGGGATGGGAACCTGATGGGAACCCCAAATCACAGTAATGAAGGTCTTGGTCCTAGAAAAAGCTTGTCACTAGATGTCTTCCAGTGGGTTCCAGTCCCGGGCAAGTTCACTATGGATTCAATGGGGCCAGAGAAATTGACAGCAAAACATTCTTGGGGTGAAAGAGTTATACCCAACTTTATTTCCAGGTGGCAGGTCAGTCACTAAAATCCCATTCACTCAGAGCAAGTCTGCATGCAGCAAGCCAGTCTCTGCCTCCGGGCCCCTCTGTCTGCACAACCGTCCTCTAGGCCCCTCTGTCCACACAGCCATCCTCTGGGCCTCTCTGCCTGCACAGCTGTCCCACACAGCCATCCTCTGGGCCTCTCTGCCCAGTCGTCCCGCACAGCTGTCCTCTGGGCCTCTCTGCCCAGTCATCCCGCACGGCCGTCCTCTGGGCCTCTCTGCCCAGTCGTCCCACACAGCCATCCTCTGGGCCTCTCTGCCCAGTCGTCCCGCACAGCTGTCCTCTGGGCCTCTCTGCCCAGTCATCCCGCACGGCCGTCCTCTGGGCCTCTCTGCCCAGTCGTCCCGCACAGCTGTCCTCTGGGCCTCTCTGCCCAGTCGTCCCACACAGCCATCCTCTGGGCCTCTCTGCCCAGTCATCCCGCACGGCCGTCCTCTGGGCCTCGGTGCTGCCACCACTCCAGCCTCTGCTCTGCTCTCCTGCAGCCTTGCAGCCTTGCCACCGTGTCGTGCTCAGAGCACTGGGTGGAGCTCTTTATATAGAGTCAACAGCCATGTATTGCCCACAGGTGTGCAGTGAGCTAGTCAACCAGGGCCAGGTGAGAATCCTGGCCACAGGAACTCTCATTTTATCCACACTAGAACAGCTCAAGAAGCCTTGAGGTCAAGTCAGGAAACAGCAAAACCGCTAAAACAGCCCCGGCCCCCAAAGTGGACCAGGAAGAGGCCCCCAACACCAGGGCCCTGGGCCCCTCCTTTCCAGAGACACCTCCTGGAGGAAAAACGGCAGTCTCAGCCCACTTGTGCCAAGGGGGTCCCCTTTGCTCCCGGAGCAGGGATGTCCCACCACAGCAAGAAGCAGGGCACGAGGCCCCTGCTGGGTCTCAGTGGCACCCGGTTTGAGGCCGTTTCTTCTTTCTTCAATGTGCATCTAGGTCCCCCAGGGGCACACACAGGCTGCGGCCAGATGATGTGGGGCCAAGACCCAGCCCGCTCACTTCCCACAGCGAAACAGAAACACACAGAGGTGGCGCCATGGCACTGGGTCTCGCTCCAGCCCCTCAGCTGACACTTGCAGTGACAAACAACCCGAAAGCAGGACAGGCTGCCAACCTCGACTCAACCACAGGGCAGAAGCCCCACTGCGGGGACCCAGGGTCTGCTGCCCCCAGGGCTGGCCACAGGAAGCTGGAAATAAAGGTTTTTCCTGGATACTTCCATTCCTCATCCTGCCCAGAAACAGATTTTGCTCAGGATATCAAAAAATAACATCTTAAAACAACCCATTCCCTGCAAGTTCCTCGGCCCCTGCCCAGGTGAGGAGGCAGATGTTGTGGCCCTAACTCAAAGGCTAAGCCTTAAGCACACAGGGTACAGCGATCTGCACTGCACAGGATACACACCTGATGAGCAGACCTGCCCGGGAAGATGCCACCCCATGGGCCCCCCATATCCCCAGCCACACTCTGTGAGACCTGCTGCAAGGAGTGGCTGAGCGGGGACAGAGGAACTGTGGGGACGGGCGGCCCACGTCCTCTGCGCCAAGCAGTCTAGTCCCAGAGCCCCATGGTCACACTAAACATAGCGACATCTGCGTTTGGGGCTTGCCGGACTCTGGCCTGTCCCCAGCACAGTCCTCAGAGATGCACCGAGGGCCTCTTGCACAAGCTCACTCTGGGACAAAGGCTGCAGACGCATGGACCTCACAAAAAGCACCAACAAAGTGATCTTGAGGATGACGCCCGTCAGCCTGCTCGGGCAACGCAGAGGGACCGGCCGCCGCGGCGCTTACACACTGATCAGGGGCCTTGCGGGAGGCAGAACCATGTCCAGCCCTGGCGGGACGCAGCCCCCAGCCTTCCCGCTTGCCGCCAATTCTCAGCCACATCCTCGGCGCTCCTCTCTCAATATCCATGCAGCCTGTCCCGTCGATCCCCAGCTACATGCCCAGCTGGTGGGCCTCCTGCTGCGGACTCCAGGTGCCCCAAATGCCCCAACACCACTTCCTTTAGCTGTCCCAGGGCTGCTACACACCCCACCATCGGGTGACAAGGACAGTCTTTGAGTCGAGAGGGGTAGCGGCTGACAGGAGCACTTCTCAAGCACACTTTGGTATGTGTTCAATGTTTCACGAATGCTACTTTGTTTTAATTCACAACACAATGTGTTCCCCATTGTTCAAATGTGCAACATGCGCCTAACCTTGTCTTTAAAGGTGCCCAGTGCCGATGGGCTCATCACCGAGATGGTCAGACCTGGTCGGACTGCACAGCATGGCCCACCAGCTGGCACCCAGCCTTCCCTGGACACGGCAACAGCTCTTAAAGAGAACATAAACACGGCCTCCCACTAATAGTCTATATTAGTCATAAGCAACTTTTGCTACTCCGACACAGATCTTAGGCTATCTTAGCAGTCATGAAAACAAAGTTGCAAAAATACTGTTTTTTGAATCACAGTGAAAACTGAAACAAAGATACGCTTTACAAATCCGCAGCATGAAGTGGAATGGCGAGTTTTTGCTCCTCGGCCATGCTCAGAACCCCGGCATCCATGTGCTCGGTCCCCAGGGCCCCTGGGAGGGGCACCTCTCACTCCTCTGCTCAGAGCCTCCAGTCAGGGTGGTGCCCCTTCCCCTGTGGAGAGAAGCGGGGTCCTCCCATCCTCTGACACCCAACACGGGCACCAACCACACACAGTGCTTCTCCCAGGGCAGCTGGAATGCGGTTGGGACCCTCCAGGGGCACAGGGATCTGAGCCTCAGGGCACCCTACGGGCACACAGGCAGGTTGGTGTAAAATCTAAGTGCTCTGAGGTCTGGTCGGGGAGCCTGCAGCCCCACAGCACAGCCGGACATTTGGCCGCCTCTCGGTTACTCTGTCATTTGCTTCTAGGCAACTGGAATTCAGCTGGAGATATTTCAGTGGTAAACACAATACCCAACTCCTTTAAAAATTCCTGTGTAACCAGTCTTATCTAGTGGAAATGACACAAGGCTCTGCCCCCTGCAGAATGAATCATGACGCAAAGGCAGGGACGAGGGCCAGCAGAGGGAGCCCAAGCTTGTCCCTTCTGCACAAAGGCCCCTGAGTCCCCAGTCTCCTTCCTGACTCACAGGCCCGCTTTCAGGCCTGAGTACGACTGGTGTGCACGTCTAAGTGGGACCAAGTTTTAGGTTCAGACGCCTTGACTTCAGAGTGAAACACAGCACACAGCTCCCTGTGGGATGAGAGGCCAGGCGGCCTTGCTGCCTCCAGAACAGCCCTGGGGAAGCCGCCACCCTCAGTCAATACCACCGGAATCGGCGAGGTGGGGTACCCCTCGCCCACCGTGTCTGCGCCGTCTGACGCCAGCTGCCCTTTGAACAATCAGAGCCAAAGCACCTGAAGCAGCAGGCGCCGCACTTACAGGACAGGGAGTGGGCGCCTCTGGGCAGGCACTCCAGGAGCAGGGGGCTGTCGTCCCCCAGCACGTCGGCCTTCAGAGACAGCAGGCTGTTCTTACTCAGGAGAGCCGCCCGCAGGCTGGCCACCGCAGTGGCCTGATGCAGAGCATCTTCCTTCTCAGGGGTGAGGGGTGGACCCAGGCAGCTGGCTTCTCCCAGGAGGCCCTCGTCCATGTGGGCGAAGAGCTCGGCCCTCTCCCCACGGCTATCAGAGCTGCTGGCTTCGGTGATGGTCACATCTGCATCTGGGGGAGAACAGAGACAGCATGCGAGTCATTTCAAGGCTCTCCAGGTGGGAAACAGGCAAATTTAGGAGAGGCCAGGGCGGCCAGCTTCCTGACCATGCAGCTGCTTGTTGAGAAGTTCGATCCTGTCCTGCCAGCCGAGGCTCCTGACAGGCTCCAGGACAGCGGTGAAGTCCAGCCAAGGCCTCGGGTTGGGGCCAACACTGAGCACCGGGGGGATGGCCCCCAGGGGTGGAGACCCACTGCGGCCTCTGCTCCGGGGCTGCAGTATTTTCATCTCCCAAAGAGGAGGCAACACTCAAAATGAATCCACAAAAAGTAAGAGCTAAAACTACGAAACTCTTAGAAGAGCCCCATGACCTCAGATTCAGCAATGGGTTCTTAAAGGTGACTCCAAAAACTGGACTTCGGCAAAATGAAAAACTACTATGCCTCCAAGGACACCACAGGAAAGAGAGACGGCATCCCACGGGATGGCAGGAAAAATCTGCAGGTCGTGCACCTGGCATGTGATCCTATCCAGAACATAGAAGGAACTCCTACAACTCAATAAAAAGACAAGGACCCAATTCAAAATTGGGCAAAGGACCTGCATGAGTACTTGTCCCAGTGGGCAACGCCGGACATCATGAGTCGTCGGGGACACGCAGCTCGACAGCAGTGAGATCCCACTGCAGGGCAGGAATGAGAACGGCAGACACGTCTGGCAGGGATGGGAAGAAATCAGAGCCCTCGTACGTGGCCAGCAGGACTGTAAAACGGTGTAGCCACTGCAGAGGACTGCAGCAGTTCCTGGGAAGGTTAAATACAGGGTCGCCACCTGGCCCAGCCATTCTGCCTGTAGTTCACCCAATAGTGGACACACACGTCCACACAAAGCCTGCATGGGCATGCTCACAGCGACGTCATCCACCAGTCAGAAACCTGAGCTCCCCACTGTCCCTGTGCCGACAAACGGGCGGCAAGACATGTTACACTCACACAGTGGGGTCAGCCACAGAAAGGAGTGAAGGGCTAACCACACGACAGACCATAAAACACACTCAGTGAAAGGACCAACACCAGGGACGCACACTGTGGGTCCTGCTTCCACGAGCTGTTGGGATGAGATCAGTCCACAGAGTCAGACCAGGGGCTGGGGGACGGGACTCACAGCAAAGGGGCGCAGGGCTTTCTTCTGGGAGATGAAAATGTTCTAAACTGGATGGCCGCACAGCTCAGTGAATACACTAGACACCACCAAGGACACATTGCAGGTGAACACATCTCAGCAGAGCTGCTACTTAAAGAAGGAGATGAGTCGCCAGCCCAGCAGACTCCCCAGGGTCACACCCAGGTCAGCATGAGCTAAACACTTCCAGGCTGGGGGGCACACATGGAGTGGCAGGGCCCCAGAGTGTGCCGGGCACCACAGACCCTGGGCAGGGCTTGGGCCCCAGGAAGGGGCCCTGCCGGAACGTGTAGAAACTTGAGAACTCAGATCGGAAATGGGCAAATCCCTATTACAGGATCCATGCAGATCCTTCATGACACAGGGCCAGGTGGCCACAAAAACCCTGCCCCGGGGCCCCAGAGAGGCCAGGTCTGTGCTCCCCGGGGGCAAAAGCTGCAAGAATCACAGAGATGCCCCAGCCAGCCGGGGTTCAGCCTGAGCATCACAGAAACCGGAGGCGGCCATGCTGGAGCAGATGCCATAGAAAGCGCCTCAAAATCTAACCTGAATCTCACCAAGCCGTGTCTACTGCTGGCGCCTGGGGAAACACCACCACACGCAGAGGGACATCCTACGGCCTCTTCCAACGTGTGGCAGGGAAACAACAGGACAACTGGACAGGCAGGTCACACGACACAGGTGGGGACACCCAGACAAGGCACGGTGGTGGCAAGGCACTAACTGGGTCATATTAAGGAGCTGCTGGCTTTTTAATGTGTGTCGTGTGTTTTAAAAAGAGTCCATCCCTTTAGAAGTTGCACTGAGATGCCCACAGAGGAAGCAGTGTAAACATCTGAGTGGTGCTGGTAACTACGGAACTGGGCGATGGAACCGTGCAGAGTCCACTTAGATGCTCTTTACTTTTATGTATGTCTTGAAATTTTTCGTAATAAAAAATTGGGGGAAGTCTCAAAGATAAGGGTTTTTTAAATAATCTGGACATCTGTTAGGAAGGGCCAGGCACCAGCCTTCAATGAGAGCATGAACACAGCCAGCCCTCGGCAAATACCTGAGAACCCAGCAGAAGCCGTGACAACCGGGAGAGACGCCACCGGCCTCGGCCTCACCGCATGTAAGAGGAGGGGGGGCAGCAGGGCCTGCTCCTGGGGAAGAGAGGGGCTCTTCTGGGATGTCCCTCCACTGGGACACCCACACTGATGGCGGTGCTGGGAGCCAAGGACCCCTTTAACAGGACGAGGGGCCACGTGGGCTCTCAGGTCCACCGGAGAAAATCCACAGGCCCTCAAAGCCTCAGTCCTCCACGGCTCTAAACACCCTGAGCCACTTGGCTGATGCGGTGGACAGACCTGCCGTGCATGGGCAGCTTCCTAACGCATCCCTTCCTGCCCCTCCCCTCGTGTCTAAGACGACCTCTCCCCATGAAAAGCAGGCCCCGAAGTCCGCCCTCATGGGCGTCCAGCCCGTCCGGCCTTGTGGCTGGCAGGGTGCACTTGTTGCCTCTGCCCAGCCCTGGTGCAGGATGGACCCCAGGTGCTGACACCCCCCAGCCAAGAGGGGCCTCTGCTCCCTCCACCCACTCACACCTGCCTGGGGGTCCAGGTGCCATGGCCAGCAGCAGGGGGACACAGCTTCTAAGGAATGAGGACAAAAGGCAGCCATCATCTGGCCCGGAGACCTGAGGGGAGGGCAGTGCAGATGTCCCTGAGCCGCAGGGAAGGACAGAAATGAGAGGGTAGAGGGCATGTCTCCAGTGTGGGGTGGGTGGGGAACGTGCCCATAAAGCCCGAGACCCAGCACAGCTGGGCAGGCTGTGGACTGCAGGCGGCAGGCTCTGGGGGGCACTGGAGCTCCCTGCAGAGACCACCACACCCACGGCCCAGGGGTGCACTGAGCAGTAAGGGAGGCGTGGAGGTTTCAAGAAAACTACTGGACATGAAGAGGGAGGGAGCCAGGCACGCTGGGGAAGGTCTCCCTTCCTGGGGGCGACCCAGAAAAAGAGGCTTGGGGACAGAGGAATCTCCCGTCCATCCTGCAGGCAGCCCCCCACATGCCCAGCCCTGCAGAGAGTGACACCCATGTACTGGGGGCCTGTTTGTCACCCTGCCACACAGAGCCCTGCCAAACAGTCAGACAGTAATGGAGCCCGCTTGCTCTGCCACATGTCCTCATCTTGGAGGAAATCAGCTGCGGAGCCAGAGCACAGGGGCTGAAACCCAGCCGGCCAACAGCCGATCCACCAGATTCACCAGATGTTTCTGACAGCTTTCACGTAGCAGTTTAATGACTGCAAGAGACTAGATTTCAAATGTGTCCTTGGATAGGACACAGGACCTGAACCACAGAGCCAGGTGGGCGGCACTGGGGGCGAGGGGCCGGAACCAGCAGCCTGAGTGGGGCTGACCGGAACCGTCCGGGCCGCAGATGCAGAGACTCTCACCTGCCCTGGCCCCCCAGACCACAGGAGGGGTGCACGGACAGGTAAAAATGAAATTTCACAAACAGTAAGGGAAGTTAAAACCATTATTTATATTGCATGATGAAGAGTCTGATGTTATGTAAAACCATAAAATGTGCTCATATCTTTTTTATCAAAAAGCTAAAACCAAATATTTAAAATACTCAAGGGATTGTGACCAATACAGCAATTCCAGTCATCAGGAGCTGTAACAGCTACTCCTCAGCAACTGCACGTTTTGGGTTGAAGTCAGCGTGTTTCTGGGCCCGCTCTCGGGCAGACCCCAGCTGGAGGTGTTCTTGCGCCCGGCAGGTGGCAGGATGCCTGTGTTGCAGAGCCAGGAGAGCTGGGGGCCCTGCTTCCATCCTCAGCTTCAGGAACTGCCTCCAGCCCGAGGCATTCAGCCATTCAACGTGTGACCAGAACTGCCCCCCCAAATCTGTCCGAGGCAAGGAAGACATTTCCTGACGCCAAGGACCCCAGGGCCAGTGTGACCCACAGCGAGCTGAGAGCGGCTCACAAATCCTCATTAAGCTGCTGGAGTTCGCCTATGCTGACAACCGGCAAGACTTTCAGGAGCTGTTCACCTACTGCAAAAAAGCCAAGTCGGGGCCAGCATTTTACTTTGAGGGAGAATCCACACCGATCGTGCCATTTTGAGTCTGAGTACAAGAACATGTTTGTAGCTTGATAGAAGGCCAGTGCCACCCCGGACAGAGAGCTCAGAGAGCCAGGAACAGCTGAGAAGTGCAGGGAGAGAAGCCTGACACGGCTGGCCACCCAGAAACGTAGAGTAACACGCAGGGAGATGCCACCCACACCCTCCTGGATGGTTAGAATTTAAAAGCGAACATGCTCAGCTGCTGGCAGTGAGCTAGCACACGGAACTTCACAAGAGCGTGAGTGTGAAATCACACACCATGAGGGAAACCATGGGCAGCATGATAGAGAGCCAAGCACCCGTCCAAGTGGCCCAGCAACCATGGCTGGGCTCATCCCAGACAGGAATCCACACACACGTCTACACTGAGCCTGTCCTGGGATGTTCACACAGCTTCATCCATCACAGCCAAAAACCACCCAGAGTAACACAATGCCCATCAGCACGTGAGTGGATACACTGTTACAGCCAGAGAACAGGGTCCTGTTCAGCAATGAAAGACTGATTCGCTGACGCCCACCATGACCTGATGGAGCCTAAGGTCAGCAGTTGGCAGAGGCAGGGGAGAGAAGCACCCAGCTCCCTTGGCGGTGCTGTGCTGGCCACAGCTGTGTGGGGCTCAGGCCAGGGCACTGTGTCCACAGCAGTCTGCAGGTTCATATTGACAGTAATCTGCAAGATGTCAGCACTGAGGGACCCACACAGCAGTGCAGAGAAACTGTGTTATTTCTTACAGTTGATTGTTGATCTATGATAATCTCAAAATGAAAATAAACAAATAAATGAAGTTTGAATAAAATAAGCCAGACACGACAACACACCACATGCTCTCTCCCTGCAGTTCCCCCGCCAGCCCCGCACCAATGAGTCACCAAGGCCCCGAGTGGGGGGCGTCCCAGGTGACAGGGACTTTCTCCATCCTGACAACAAAGGTGTGTGCATTTGCCAAAACTCATCAAACTCACCCACCAGAATGGCCAAAAGTGAAAGACTCAGCTCAGCAGGGTGGGGAGCTGCCCCCACGTTGCTGGTGGGGTGGGGCCGGAAAGACCACCTGGGAAAAAGTCCAGCAGTTCTTTATGAAACTGCAGGCGCAGCCAGCCCCTCCCTATGCCCTAGCCACTCCATTCCTTGGTACGAGCTCAAGAGAAATGAACACATTCACCCATAAAACAGGCTTGCCAAACACGTGAACAAAAGCTTTATTCACAACAGCAAAACTGGCAACAGCCTAGACATCAACTGACAAGAGGCTGGATAAACCGAGGGCGTGTGTTCAGGTGAAGGACTGCCACCCACCACCAGCCTGAAAGATGCCACGCGCTCTCACGCATGGGAAAGTCCACAGCACACGCACCCGTGTGGCTTCATTTACATGAAGTGCCAAACAGCAAAGTCCACCCACGGAAACATCTCATCAGTGGTTGCCAGGGGCGGCAGTGATCTCCTGAGGGTTCGGGTGTGTGCATTTCTCAAAATTACCAAAAGGTACAGTGGGGAGCGCCTCATTTCATGCGCGTAAAACTGACCTGAAAAACATGAGCACAGGCCGAACTTGGTGAAACACCGACTGGAACGTCTGGGGATGCAGCGGGCTCGTGTCTGCCCCTCACTGAAAGCGGACGTCTAACGGAAAGCTGAGCCAGCGTTTCGGATAACTGGATGGACAGACAGGTGGCAAATCTGGGTGGTAGACACACTCACTTTATTTCTTTAATTTTCCTCTAAATTTTTCCCCAATACAATGTAAGGGATTCATGAATATTTCCACAATACAACGTAAGGGAGAGAAAACAATTATTCAAACTGTGCACTGGAAATCTGTGTGGTTTTACCTCACAATAGAACAACAGAAAAAAGGAATGTAAATTTTCACCAAAAAACCTTGTTATTATATAGGCACACTCTGTGTGGTAGGCTGAGCATGGGCCCCAAACACGCTCGCGCCCTGACCCCAGAGCCAGCCTTGTCACCTGCTGAGGCAAAAGGGACCTTGAGCTGGGAGATGACCCTGGATGGTCCAGCTGGCCCTGAATGAATCCCAGGGTCCCTGCAGGAGGGAGGGGGGAGGGCAGATGCAGGGCAGGTGTGGCTATGGGAGCAGACCCTGGAGGACGGGACCACGATCCTCAGAACACAGTGCCTCCAGAGGCCGGGGAAGGTGGGGAATGGACTCTCCGGGGAGCCTCCAGAGGACGGCGGCCCCGCTGACCGATTTTGCACTTCTGGGAACCAGAAGAAGGCCATATGGCTTTCAGCCCCAGGTCTGCAACTTGTCACAGCGGGGGCAGGACACCAGTCCACCCCTGGAAACACCTCTGGTGCACCAGAGAAATGAACGCCCATAAGCACCAGAGGGGTCCAGCAGCTCTGGTCCAACGGCCAAAACAAAACAACACAGACCTGTCAACGTCGGGACAATGGTACACAGCGTCGCCCTCGCTCAGCAGAACACACACACACCAGGCCGAGTCAGGATACAGTCCCCTAGGGGAGGCAGTTCCCAGGACGGGTGTTGGGGGCTTCTAGGCACTGGTCACACACTGAGCCAGCTCAGATGCTCGGAGTTTGCACTATGCTGGTGTGCATGTCACACCTCCGTGTTTAAAAAGTCTGGGAAAAGTGGTGGCGCAAAATTTTCAGATGAACACTTAAAAATTACACTAACCACTCCTTTTCAAATCTCTCTTAAGTGCAGGTTTACGAGCTGGGCTTGCACACCATGTACACGTCCCCCCAGATCGTCTGACACTGACATCCCTCCTGTTCACGGGAGGCAGGTCCTGCCCTGCATGGAGCAGGGTCACAGCCATGAGAACCTTGACGCATCAGCCCCTTTCCTTGCTCCGAGGGCATCTCTGTCATGGTCTGAGACACCAGAAGAAAGTAAGCTCTTAGTAAAAGGAAACAAAGCCCTCAAGTTCAAGTCAAACAGGACCCAGCGAGGTGGCTGCACATTTCTGAGCCAACCACAGAACAGGTGGCAGAGGGCGAGGCTGTGTGGGGAGCCCCAACGGCCCCCGTTCTGAACCATCCTAGGGCCAAATGAGGTGTCAACCCCCTTCCAAGATGCACGAAAAATAAGCTATCAGAACATAACCACCGGTGGGAATGCTGAGCACCAGGGCTGTTCACACAGGTGTCCTGTATCCTGCGGGCCCCTCCTCCATCCCCATGCCCTGTTTGGCTCACGAGCCTTCCAGAGGTGCCTTCTGCTGCCATGGTATAGCCTCGTCCTACGTCAACCCAGACACACTCAGGGTCCTGGGTGCCTCTGGGTGGGACGTGCGCCCCAGGAGCATGGGACAAGGCACACAGAAAACCCAGCCTGTTTCCACGTGGAGGAACAGAGAGGCTGTTGGTCCCTGAGAGCCCTCAACGGCTTGTCCTTTATGAGCTCATTGTTAGGGGACCAGCAGCTAAAGAAAGGCGCTTCCGGTCTGCGGGGAAAGCAGCCACAGGGGTGGCTAGCAAAACTGAGGTCAGGTCACAAAGGCTCCATGCAGGCATGACTCTAAAGCGTGGCCTGCCCTTCTCTGCCCTGCCTGCAGCCCCTTCCTGCCCAAATCTGGCCCCAGGCACCCACCTGCTCCGAGTCACAGCACCCTTCACTTGCCAGGACCAGCAGGCAGCCCACAGTGCCACCTCTCACGGGACAGCACACCCTCCAGCCTCGGTCCGCTCTCCAGGCTGTCCACCCAGCACCCCCACGATGCATGGCTGACTGGACACCAGCTGCTGCCCTGGAGGCAGATCCTGGAGGAGCACGCAGACTCTGGGGAAGGCCCGAGGAGCAGACTGGGGCAGGTGGAGTCCCCAGGTCTTAGGGGCCTTTCCAGCACTGGAGGCAGGTCTAATCCCAGCCCCAAAAGGCTGACCGAGACACGTGGAGTCACTTTACCCCAAAAATGCAGACATCACACTAAGCAAGACAATTTTCTTTAACGGAGATAATCGAATCTGTTGAAATGGTAGCAGGGGAAAGGTGGCCTCTTCCAGAAGTGGCCAGAGCTCCCTAGAGCTCTCCCTGGGTGCCAGGTGGGCCACACTGCCAGGTGCCAGACTGTGTTCATTCCTCATGGCTCCCATCAGATCATGGAACCAACACACACATTAGCTCAACACACTCAGAAGTTTACTACTTCCCCAAGCCGCTTCTGCCCTCGCATGGCTCAGAGCAGTACCTGTGGCCAGGCTGCCATGTCTGGAAGTCTCTTCCTCGTCCACCTTCACACAGGGGAGAAGGGGCTGCCAGCCTTTGACCTTCCACTGCCAGCCCCTACTTCAGCCCCAACGACGAGCTCCTAGTGGCTAAGAGGGACCCTCTGACCTCAGCAAAGGAGGGCCAGGTCTCAGTCTGGGGGCAGAGTGCAGCCCCGCATCCTGAAAGGTGGTGCGCTGTCTCCCCTCCCTGAGCAGGAAGGGGGCTACGAGGGCGTGAGTGGCTGGCTGGGAGCCTGCAGAGCCCACCTTCACCCAACTTCACTCACAGAAGGGGTTCCAACGCATCTTGAAATCCTGGTGTGCCAAGGTCCAACCTTACCCAAGTTCAGGTACAAACGCTTTATAAAACCCACATGTTTCTTTCTGCCTAGAGAAGTACGTTTTTGCAGAACCTTTTAGGAACCTGTGTGATACAGAGGACAGGGACCCAGGGCTCTTCCTGTACCAGATTCTGAACTAGCAGCTCCAAAGTCCCACATCCCTGGGGTCAGAGAAGAGGGTTAACCTGCAGGTGGGTGTGAGGCCGGAGCCCAGGACAAATGGGGAGACACCTGGGGCCTGGCTGCAGGGCCTGCCTGTGTCCTGGGACCACACACGGCCTGGCTGCACAGCTCCAACTCCACGTGCCAGCACACACTCACTGCAGTGACTCGGAAGGAAGTTCCAACGTATGTTTTCTTGGAAGCTGCTACGTTAGGATGCCCTCAGCCTTCTGCATGGAAAGATCTCTCGTAAATGCTACAAGGACCCAGAGTCTCCACAGGATGAGGAGACAGGGTGGGCAGGACACCCGAGCATCGTGCGGAGCACCCAATGATCGGCAGTGACCCTGACACCTTCCTCTGGAGAAGCACCTTTTCTCCTGTACACACGCTGAGAATAAACAGAAGTTATCCTCGAAGATGTGCTAAAGTCCAAGCTGACTTCCACTGGGGGCCCAAACCCCAGCCTGGGGCCAGGGTGGAGAAATACATGGCCCCCCAGAGGGACAGAAACTGTCCCACATGAGCCCACACCTTGTGTCCTTGTCTTAGCAAACCAGGATAATCTAACAGAGTGGTTCATGGTTGCCTTGGTAACCCAAGGGATTTAAGACACTAACAAAAGTACACAGCCGAAATCACTTGTTGGATTCTAAAAACACCTTCTGCTTGACAACTGCATTTAACACATCAAACCCACAGGACCGAGGAGCATACCATTTCCCAATATAACAATAGGGCCAACTTGACCGGCCTCCATCATTAGGGCCTGGAACTGATGCGTGACACCCGGAGGCGTCCTGGGCCTGCCCTGCCCACCCAGAAGGCTCCTGTGGGACAGCTGCTTTCCGGTTTCAGGCAGGGCTGGTGAAGGGCCATGAACCAAACCGGGAGTGGATGGTGCGCACCTCTGCTTACTGGCAGCCAGCAGGAGGGCAGTTGGCTTTTCCATCAACTCAGACTCGTAACCTTCTGACGTAGTTCAGGTTAAACTCCAACAGTTCTGGGGGTCGCCCACTGGGAACACCCGCAATGTCTGGAGAATTTCTGGGTGTCACAGCTAAGGGGTGAGTGCTGCTGACATCCAGTGGGTGGAGGCCAGTGACACCAATGTCCTGCGGTGCCTGGGCAGCCGCACAGCGGTCACCCAGTCTGAGGTGGCAAGTTCCCGGTTAAACAAGCCTGCCCTGCGCATCCAGGGGCCGGGCAACAATGAGAAGCAGACTGGTCCTGAGGTATTCTGCATCCTGGGGGCTGTTCAGTAGATTCGGGGCTTCCGTTTGGGATAATGAGGAAGTTTGGGAGGTGGACAGTGTGCTGTGCACATCACAGAGGACATGTCCAACACCAGTAGGCTGCACAATTATAGTAGTTACAAGGTCGGTGCTTGCAGTGTGTACATTTTACCACAACAATAAAAGCTAGTTATGGGGAGCCCAAGGTGGTGCTGTCCGGAGCCAGGGTCCCCCCAGGTGCCGCCCACCTGCTGCAGGAAGCCTTCTGGGCAGGGGGAGTGGACGCCTCCCCAAGCCAAGCACTACACGCCCAGCATTCGTGACATTTGTCAGCACTTATGTCCTACAGATTGCTGGCCCACCTACTCCATTTGCTGGCCGCACTTACTAAGACGCCTCCATCCTACTGCGGGCCAACCCATTCCACCAAACACCCTCCCTAAATGCAGCCCGCCTGCCCCCTCCACCCGGGGAGCAGGGCTTGTTCTCGTGGACAGCTTGGAAGGGCTGGGAGTAGCCAGAGCTACGGTGTGCTCCCCCAGGAAGAGTGCCTGGGACTTGATGAATGTTTGTTTCCACTAGTCTGAGAGGCAGATAGAAAAGTGTCCTCCAAGAGCAAGGGCTGGCCATTGCTGGTCGTTGGGACAGAGCCAAGCCAGAACCAGGAGCGTGCAGTACTGCCCAGTGGCTACGAGAAACTGATACCACGGCTATTGGTCTGGACAACCAGAGCCACACTGTTGGTAAGGAGTTAACACCCGCCCGTGTGAGGGCAGCTTTTGGCTGTAGCCCCACATCCCCCATCAAGGCAAGCTTCTCACCAGGGACAAGACACGTGCCTGTGGCAATTCTGTTCAGTGCTCATCAGGGCCCAAGTACACATCCTCCAGATGGAAAATCCAGAACCGGGGCAGCGTGCCTGGTGAGCTGCATGTGGCCTGGTCCTTCCTCCCACCTCCACCCCATTTCATTTAAAAATGTTAACATTTAAACCTTTTAAAGTTGTGACCCCAACCAGTGCTGGTGCAAGGCCACCCACACAAAGGCAGCGGACCTGTGTGCTGGCCCCGCACCCCACACCAGGCTCTTTCGGGAGCCGCCTCGCGCCCCCCAGCTACTGCCTGCAGCTCAGGCTTCAGGGAGGGCCCAGCTGCACGGCCTCTACGTGTTGGGCACACCGGTGCTGTCACCCTGGCTTGGGACACATTGGTTTTCCTGAGCTCACAACCACTTACTGCAAAAAGGGGGTGCCCATGGGAGCCTGGAATGAGCCACTTTGCCAGCAAAGTGGACGGCCACAGGGCCCCAACACCGCGCCTCTGGGCCACCAGGGCCCAGGCAGGTCTGAGCCCCTACCTGTAACAGACAAAAGGCTTACTTGAGTCTCGGCTGCTGAATGGCCACCCAGATGTCGGGAGGAAAGATGGCACTGGGGACCCAGCCTGGCTGTCGTCCTCCACCTGCTGCGTGATGTGCCGGACGGTCTCCTTGTTTTTCCGATTCTTCCTTCGGCCTGTGGGCTGCCACCCGTCGCCTCCAGCCTGCTCAGAGAAAGAGTTCGGTGCCGCACCGTCGCTGGCAGATGGCAGCTCGGCCCCTCCATAATGACTCGGCGAAATCTGCTCTTCCTTGATGCGTAGAGACCCATAGCCCACGTCGCCAGGCCACAGCGATGGCACAGAGGCCCCGTCCGGGCTGTCGGCCTTGGGCTCCTGGCCCTCCTTCCCGCAGCTGCTGCCTCCTTCGTGGCAGCTGGCGATGGCCGAGTCTCCAGAGGAATTGGCGGGACTTGTGCGCCGAGTCAACCACGGGGAGATGCTCCTTCCGGCCATCACAGCTGAGATCAGCGCGTCTGTACTGCTGCCCGGCGGGGCACCGATCTCAAACTCCGGGAGCTCATCCGAGGCATCCGGCTTGATGCTGATGTCCAGTGCGGCCTTGATGAAGTCATGGCACGCCTGCACGATGTCCGTCATCTGCAGGAAGCTGGCGGCAGACATCACCTCGATGACATTCCTGCTGGTGAGGGCCAGGTGGGCAGAGTACATGAAGTCAATGATGGCCTTGAAGCCCTGGGCCGTGACGATGTCCAAGTGCGTGACTGTGGCCTGGTCAGACGTCCTCTGCACCTGGCAGTAGAGTGTTTTGAAGTAGCGGCTGCTGCCCAGCAGGACGTTCTTATGCGCCTTGAAGACCTTGCCCTCCACCACGATGCACACGTCACAGAGCACACCGTGCTGCCTCTGCTCGTTCAGCTCCCGCAGCAAGTGCCGGTAGTGAGACGCAATTTCCATATCTTCCTTCCGGTTGTTCATTTGGAAGCTGGGATTCTGCCTCTTCTACAGACTCTGTGGGGGAAGACAGAAGGGTCACCATGCGGCCGGCACCACGCGGGGGCTGGGGTGGGGGGGGACGCCGGGGCAGAGGGGATGGTGGCCCCGCCGCGAGCCACCTGCACAGGGAGAGCCTGTGCCTCCGTGGCAGGCAGCCTGGGGGAGCGAGCGGCACCCGAGCCAAGTTCCTGGGGTTCAAGGCTTGCCACCACATGGGCTCACAGTTCTGGACAGAACCCTGCACACACACAGAGCCAGCCTCAGCACACACACCGAATATCCCAGAGACAAGGAAAACGCCCTCTGCGATGATGCGCCTTTCTTCCCCAAATGGAAAATTTGGGCTAAGTAACCAAGTGTGCCTTCACCCCTCGCCCTTGAAGAGAACAGACAATGATTTCCTGTGCAAACGGGGCCCACAGAGCAGCAAGAGCTGAAAGCCTACACTCACAGCCCTACAAACTCCCCAAGTTCCAGCTGGAGCAGCCCCACAGGGAGAGCAGAGCCCCGGAGGCTCCAGGCCAAAAGGACTAGACCCACCCCATGGGAAGCGGGGCCAGGTAGCAGAACTCGGGGCCAAGCAAGCCCATGGGCCGCCCCATCCTCCCTGCTGTCAGAACGAAGGGCCACAGACCGGTGCTTCAGAACCTTATTCCTGCGGCCAGGAGGCCAGGAGTCCAGAAGCAGAGACCGAGGTGTGGGCAGGGCCAAAACTGGCAGAAGGTCCTGCAGGAGGATGCGTCCGAGGCCTCCCAGCTACTGCTGGGGGCGACCATCCTCGGTGCTTGAGTGGGAGCTGCACACCCATGTCCCCTTCCTGGAAGGACCCGGTCCTATCCGATGAGGCGCACCCTGCTCCAGTAGGACCACCACTGCACTACTACATCCATCGCACTCCTTGAGGGGAAGGTGCTAGATCTCCCCTCTGAGCGCTCTGTTCTCCAGCTGATTCGTCAGGTGATAACACCCCAAATGCCAGAATGTGTCCAATGGGGCCTGAGCTGCTCAAACACAGGGCAGCCCCCCAGGGACTCTGTGGCTGAACCTCACATGCTTCTTTTCTCTAGTTTAATCCCAACGTGCTTTCGAACCCCCTGAAATCACCTTTAAGATGCCCTGGTAAAAACAGAGTTTTTCTCTTTCACACTGCACAGGCTGGAAACATGGCAGGAAACAGCAAAAGGCTTTCGTCCCCACTCCTGGGGTCTGGGTTGGAGCGCCCCTCACACCTCCCTCCTCCGCCCTTCTGCTGGTTGCACCTGAGCCTGGCCATGTGCTGACCTCCAGGACACTGGCTCCTCCTCTGGCTGAGCACTTCCTGCAGGCATGGGAGCCCCCAGCCCCAACCAGCCCCTAGAATCCAAGACCAGAAGTAGAGACACGCTCTGCTGTGGGTCAGCCTTTCTGCCACAGCAGCCGAGCCCATCCTCAGTGGGGACAGGCCACCAAGAAGGAGAGCTGTGAAGAATTTTCAGAATGGGCTGTGGGGAGAGTCAGATGCCTACAGATGACACCAGCGCTTCTAGGCCTCTCAGGGGTCAGGGTCCCTGGGGGTGGGTTACAACCAGGGTGTGGCCCCCACCCCGCAGTGTCTGATTGGGAAGGGAGGGGGTATGAGGACACGCATCCCACCAGGTGTGGCGTTAATCCTCACACCTGGCTGTATAGACTCATTAACCAGGCATTGCGGGAGGGACAAAATGTGCTCCAGGTTGAAGAAAGGTATATGTGAACGAGGCCTCAGTTTAATGCCTGGAGTCCATGTTAAGTGGTTCTGGTTCCTGGCCATGCAATAGTGTCTGACGCTTCAGGAGCCCTGTATTCAAATTAGGAAGCTGTTTGTCTCATCATATGATCTCCTTTATAAAACAGTAAGTCTCTTCTTGCCAGTGAAACAGATCCTCTTAAGAACCAGGAAGAACGATGAAAAGGAAGTACAGGGCCACTTTACCAGCAAAGCTGGGAGATGCTGCAGGCTGGGCTCCAGACGCCACAATAAAGCCAAGTCAGCTGAATGTTCTGGTTCCCAGTTCACCCAGAAGTCATGCTGACAGTACACGAAGTCAATAGCACTGTGTCTAAAAAGCAATGTACATGCTTCAATTAGAAAATAGCTTTACCACTAAAAAAAGCCAGCCATTATCTGAGCATTCAAGGCACTGTAATCACTGGTCACCATAAGCAGACTAACAATGAAAAAGTTTGAAATATTGTGAAAATTACCAAAATGTGACACAAAGACAGGAAAGGAGCAAATAACGTTGGAGAAATGGTGCCAATGGACCCCCTCGATGAGGGGATGCCCCAACTGTCAACACGCAACAGCGCAGGATCTGCAAAGCCCAGTAAAGCCTGTACAGCAGCTGCTCACAGGCCTGTGCTTCTACGACAACTCCAACCAGTGTGGAAAGTTCTGGAATAAACTTTCATTCAGTCAGTGGTGTACTTCATACAGGTTTGTAATAGGAAAAACAACATAATTTTCATCAGGGAAATTGAAATCTAACAATCTAAAATCAGATCCCTAAAATAGGTTAGTCTGCTATGGAAATATTCAGGACACACACAGTTTATCCAAGCCCGGGGAAGCAGGCATCTCAGTGTCAGCATGACGCTCACAGGGTCGCAACCCACAGGACCGCGGCAGAAGAGGGGCTGTTCAGTGGTGCTTCAGCAGCTGCGACCCTAAATTGGAAGCATCCTGGGCAATGTGACCCAACCTGTCGCGTAATGGCTCGACAAGTAGGATGCAGACCCGAGGCTATAGCACACTCACTCTGAGGGCAACAACAGCGAAGCACGTGTCCTACCTGTTCATAGGACACACACCTGTTCAGGGACACACACCTATGCACAGACATATACCTGTTCATGGGAAACACACCTGTGCACACACACCTGTTCAGGGATACACACCTGTGCACAGACACACACCTGTTCATGGGAAACACACCTGTGCACACACACCTGCTCAGGGACACACACCAGTGCACAGACACACACCTGTGCACACACACCATGGACAGATACCCTGGCCATCATCTCAATGGTGTATACCGCTACATGGAACACAGGGCACTCTCCTGAACTCAAGGGTCCACTTGTGGCACCCCTTTCGAGTAAGGGGCCTTTCAGAGAGCAGCCTCACCCCTAAAGGGACACAGATGCCAAGTCAGTGTTAGGGGAGGAGAGCTGGCTAAGGCCCAAGAGGCAGATGGGCTATCGGCTGTCACTCTGACACCTGAGGCTGCGCAAAAGTGGGTGACCACCATCTCAAAGCCCAACCGTCCCTCCGCTGTTTTTTCCAAACACCACTTCTGCTTTTCTCCCCCAAGTAGGATCTCTACCATCTGCATTGACAGCCCGCTAATCTCACGATACTTTAATTTCAGACAGAATCACTTAGAAAACACAGCCACTTTGGTACCACAACTTGAATCCACATTCCAGACCAAACTCCAAAATCCGTGTCTTCCTGAATAGTACTGGGGGCTCATGGGCCAGCTCCCCCCACCACAGATAACCAGGACACTGTGAACAGTGCAGGCCACCAAATGGGCATGGGATGGCGGGGGTCTGACCAGCCGTGCCTAACACGTTCGGGAGCCATTTCCAATCCCACAGCCTCTGGGGAAAGGTGAGGGAGGCTGCAAGCCGGGGAAACTGGCCCACCCACACTGAGTGTACCGCCCACTGTGGAGCCAGGCCCATACCACACGCCTGACACCAAAGCCCCAGCCCTACTGGAGTCTCGCTGTCTCAAGCCAGCTCCAATGACCACCTCTGCTCGCCGTGGTGATCCAGGGACTCCATGTCCCCAGCAGAAGAACCCGTGCTCACACCTGAGCCAGAGCTGGCTCCGTTAGCCTCCTCTGCATGACAGGAGCCCAGCCTTCCAGCCCCATGGTGCTGGTGTCAGGGATGCTGAAGGGCACGCAGGCCCCAACCGTCATTTACATGGTACAGCTCCCGAGACCACAGTGCCTGATAAACTTGAAGTTACAAAGTACATCCGAAACCTTCTTTGATCCAATATCTGATGGTAAGGGAGTCTCAACCATAAAGCCATCATCCCAAATTGTCAGCAGAAGCTATTCTACTGAAGATGTACAGTTGTTATTCTTTGTCTGTGATGGACACTCAATGGGTGAAGGGCAAATACATCCCCACGCCTCCAGCTGCACGCAAAGATCTCCCTGCTGCACTGTGTGTTCAAAGTATGAATTCATGGCAGGATGGGGCTGTTTTCCCCTTCTGTCTTGAAGGAGCTCTACCAGGGAGGCAGCTGATTCTCATGAAAATGCAAGACACAGGATACAGTTTAGACCTTGTGTCCTGTTACTTCCAAACAAGCATCCGGTCGTGCAGGGCCCTGGACCTCCGGCAGGCACCCCCCCACCCCAGAGCCCGTCACCAAGTCACACTCAAGAGAAGCCCACATCTAATTTGGAACAACTCATAACATGTGTCCTTCTCAAACACACTTGCACACCTATTTTACCAGACTTTGTCTTACTGCCTCACTTGAGATAATTTCTGTATTTCAGTTAGGGTCAATTTAAACTTACTTAAAATTTCCCTCAAAATGTTATCCACCAAACAAATTTTCTTTTAAGGTGGAAGCTAGATACCTTTAGTGTTAGAACCAAACTGCTCTGGCTCCTGGTACCAGTGGCCACACAGTTGCCCCAAGGCCTGACAAGGGCTTCTCAGAGGAGGATGGTGAGCCGGTAGACAACTGGGCCAAGTCTACCCCTGCTAGTCTAACAATGCTCTTCATAATTATTGTGGTGAGATCTTTTTAAACGGGCAACATTTTGAATAGGCACATCTCAAAGATACATGAATAGCCAAACACCAGAAGATGCTCAACTTAACAGCCCAGGATGTGAGGATAAAACAGCAGTGAGATGCCTGCATACACAGCTCGGGCTAATGATGGAGTGGCACCCCCAGCTCTGGCCTCAGTGTAGACAACTGGGACCTGGAGAGGGTGGGGGGCAAGATGGGCAGTCATTTCGGATGATGGCTTGGTGACATCTTCAAAAGGCACACAAACACCGTATGGCCCAGCATTCTCTTAGGTGCCTGCCCAAGACACACAAGCACACACAGCAGCCCTACCTATAACAGTCACAGTCTGAAAACAACCCAAGTGCGTGTCAACAGGTAAAAAGATAAATACAAGAGGTTTATCCCAACAGCAGCACACCCAGCTGCCCACGGGGCCTTCCTGTGCCTGCCTAAATGGCACTTCCATGCACACAGCTGAGCCTCAGTCACGGTGAGCTGAGAGACACCAGACAACAGAGAAAAGTGTATGAGTCCCTTTCTATGGATTCCAGGAAATGCCTAGTCGGAAGGCAGGCAGCAGATGCCCGGACTGGGCAGAGGGAGGGGTACACTCCTGGGAGCTTGGGAAGCTTCGGGTGAGGGATGTGTCCACCTGGCAGTTTCATGGATTTGTGCAAACTCACCAAATTATACCCTTAAAGGGAGAGCAGTTTGTTATATGTAAATTACACCCTCATAAAGATAACTAGAAACTTATTTTTGTGAAAATATTCTTGTGTGCTTATTTACTGCCATTTGTGGGTTGAAACGTGTCTCTCAAAATTCATTTCTTGAAGTCTTAACCCCCTACCTGGCAGTGTGGCCTCACTTGGAAGCAGGGTGGTCGCACACGTGATCACTCGAGGCGAGCTCAGCAGGGTGGGCAGCGGTCCTGGTGACTGGTGTCCTTACAAGGAGGAGGGGTCTGCACGCAGACCCTCAGAGAGGACTGCAGAGGGGCTGCTCACGCAGGGCGAGGCCTGCACAAACCCTGCCCGGTGCCTGCGGAGGACATGCGGCCCCCATACCGCACACCTCTGGCTGCAGGACTGGAGACAAAATCTCGGCTGTTTAAGACATTCACAGCCGGTGCTCTCCCTCGCCATTCTTATCTACCAAGGACCACCACTGAAGCCAACTGGGCTGGAGGAAAACATAGCTTGGAAATTGCCCCCTGCGCAGCCCCATGTGTCCCACGGGAAGAAACCAGACAGCCCTGAAGCTGGCCCACCCTCGCTCAGGGGACATTATTTCCCGACTTGGAGGGGTCTGGATGGTTTGCTATGTTCCAGGAAATCCAAGTTGAAGACACTCACAATAAGAAATAATTTACAAATAGGATTTTACACGCATCATATTGCTGTTGTTCATGGCTGCATTTTAAAATTTAAAAAGAGCTCCTGGCTGGAAATACTCAAAAAACGTTGACAGAAGTCATCTTCAGAGGGCGAGGCAGCAGCCCACCATGGACTTGCTGGGAGAGCACAGCCCCTCCCTTGTCCTCCTCTGCTTCCTGCCTCCCCACCCCCTCCCACCTTCTCTACCTGCCGAATGTCACTTCCTCTGCGGGCCCCTTGGCCCAGCTCAGCTGCCACCTCAGGCGCCCCTTCTGAACACGGTTGGGCAGTCACCTCCCTGCCTGCAGCCGGAGGTCCACAGAACAAGCTGCCAACTGCAGGAGCAGATCCCAGGGGCTCACGCCCATCGTGAGCGCAGAAGCCTGGAGTGGTGCTCAGGCCAGGCCCAAGTCTCAGGACACCACCCGCCTGCCCAGACAGACACCCACACAAGGCTGGAGCGGGGTGATTCCAGATGGGCACAAAGGGGCTGTGGGGCCTCAGGGAGGCGCTAGGCTGCGGGAGCTTCTGGGGAAGCTTCGTGTACAGGCCAGTCAGGCAGGGGGAGGCCAGAGAGGGGCCCACAAGGAGCAGACACTCGGAGGGCGGCAGTGGCCTCCGAAGAAGGCCCTTGTGAGGCGCCACCCAGCAGACCGGCCTCAGGCAGCCCCCCATGCTGCCCCTCGCCTGAGTCTGAGCCACAGGGAGGCTGGGTGGCGCCCACCCCTGCCCTTCGGGGTCTATGCTTCCAGGGCTGTGCCCACCTACCCCACCCAGCTGCAGAGCAGAGACCAGATGGCATACAGAGACAAGTGGGGCTGCACACCATGCCAGCTCAGCCACCCAGGGCACTGCAGCCCCAACAGCATTACGTCAGCAGGGGAGCCACCAGGCTGAGCCCAGTGGGCCAGAATCCCAAGAGACATTGCGCCTGTCTCAGGGAGGCTGGGAGTGTGTGAGAGATCGCCCAAACGGGCTGAGAGCACGCACCGTGGGAGGGAAAACAGCAAGGGCACATGGCATGGCCGGCACTCGGTCCAGCCTGTCGAGGGTTCTGTCAGGTCTCAGGGTGGTTGGAGCACCAGCCACCAAGACAGGGAACCCAAAGGCCACTTCCTGGAAGACAGGACGGCCAGCACAGCCACTCAGGATCCCAGACATCCCAGCTCAGGTCCTGGCACGTGGGAAAGTGGCCTGGGTCCTGGGAATAAGAGCAGGGTAGTAGTGGGGGGCCCCGAAAGGAACGGGGCAGGTTGGGAGCCCCAGAAGAGGCCTCCAGTGAAGCCTGGCTCGGAGCCACAGGCCTGGCATGCCCAGCTGAGGACAGCTCTGCTGACTTCCACCTTTGCCTCTGCAGGTGAGAAGTTGGTCTGGGGGAATTTCCTTGTTTTGTGGGGTGGAGGAGAGAAAGAGGAAGAGGTCTCCCCTTTAAGCTCACGCTCCCAGCACCTCCTGCTACCTGAGTATCTCTACACCATGCTCGGCCTCAGTGGGCGGCTAAGCTCCTGTTAGCTCCTGCAGGTTACATGTGATCAGGAAATGCAAACGTGCTCGTTTTAACAGGCAGATTCTGCCATGGAGCCGTGGAGTCCAGGAGGGATGGTGTGATATAAAGAGTTATAATAAATACATATTTGGTCATTCATATGAGCAAATATATTATTTTCCAGGTATTTCTGGTCTTCATCTACAGTTCCTGAAAGCACTGCAGAGTCTTAAAGGTGAAATGGGTGTCTTGTCATGTTAAGGAGAAACTGTTGGATCCCCACCCAAGGACAGGGCTGGAGGCTGAATCAGCCAATGGCTAATAATTTAGTCAGTCGTGACTGTGCAATAACACCCTCACAAAACCCCTGAGAAGCTCACTCTCTCTCTGCTCTGCCTGCTCTGCTCGGCTGGATCCTGCTTCTTGGTCAGAGAGAGGTTCTGTGCCTGGTGAACCAGAACGCCTCCACATGCCAGCTGGCCGGGCCCCAAGCTCCACGAGGACGGAAGCTCCTTCATTTGGGAATTTTCCCTCTATCTCTCTTCATCTGGCAGTTAACTTGTATCCTTTATTAAACCAGTAAATGTTAAGTGTTTTCCTGAGTTCTGTGAGCCACCCTAGCAAATTAATCTAACCTAAGGGGGAGGTCGTGGAAACCTCCAATCTGTAGCCGGTAGGTGAGAAGCACAGGTAAGCCTGGGGCTTGGAACCTGCATCTGGGGACCTGCGTCTGGAGACCTGCATCTGGAGTCGGCGGTGGAGGGCAGTCTTGTAGGACGGAGCCCTTAACCTGGGAATCTGGTGCCTCTCCCGGCAGATAGTGGCAGAATTGAGTTGAGTTCTCCAACACCCTGCTGGTGTTAGAGAATTGCTTGGTGTTATGTGTGGGAAGACCCCCTCCCACACGCTTACACACATTGGAATTGAGTCCCAGTACCCAAATGAAGTTACAATATTACTGCTCTGTATATAATGCTGTTACTGTTATACATGTATGCAGGGAGGAAATACACCATCTCGTTTGGTGTCAGAGATCTTGCAGACGGACACCCCTCCACCTGCCAGACACTGCCTCCTTGAGGACCACAGCCCCACAGCCGCCCTGCCTGTCCTCAAGCCTCTCAGCTCAGGGACCACATCCCCATGTGAATAGGCTCAGTGTGTGCTCTTAGGGTCAACAAAAAGATAGTACCCTTTTGTACTAAAACTGTGATACTGCGATCTCACATTTTAAAGTTAAGAAATATTTTTAAAACATCCCATTCTAGGTGCTGGTAGAACAAGACGGCATGCTCTGCTCCTGTGTAGGGGGCTTGGAGGCGGACAGTGAGGCCGTGCATCCGCTGGCCACACAGCCCGTGATACTGCAGCCGAGCCACCAGTGTCACCAGAGACACATCAGTGCACACACTCTGGGTTTGATGATTCGGAGCGTGACGCCACGCAAGCAGCTGGGAGGTGAGCTCTGGTGTCCCGCATCAGTCACAGCTCACAGTAGTCTGGGTCTGGATGCAGTCACAGAGTGAGTCACTGCTGTGCAGCAAGTCATGTTGCCAGAAGGGACATGTTGAAGTCCCAACACACAGTACCTGTGAGTGTGACCTTATTTGGAAACAGGACCAAATTAAGATGAGGTCTTTCCCAGTAGGATGGGTGTCCTTATAAAAAGGGGAAATCTGAACAGAGATGAGCCCAGAGAGAAGGCCATGTGAAGACTGGAGCCGAGCCTGGGGGGACAGGGCCACAAGCCCAGGACACCTGGAGCCCAGGGAGCTGGAGAGGCAGGAAGGACCCTCCCCTAGGGCTTCTGGAGGAACACAGCCCTGGGGACACCATAATTTCAACTTCTGGCCTCCGGAACTCTGAGACGATATGTTTCTGTTGTTTTAAGAAACCAGGTTGTGGTACTTTGTTACAAAAGCCTAGAAGAAGCCACATAACAACTTTAAAATTTTTATTTTCTTAAAAAGAAACCTAATTGGCTTAACAGGCAGAAAATTACTTCTGGTGAATTTTAAATTTGAAAAGTACTGACTTAAAAGGTTAGCTGAACACTTTTTTGCTCCCTGCCACCAAGGAAAAATAAACCTAAATGGGAAATAAAATGAAGGCCACACACGCTTTCCAGCAGCGCAATGGAATCTTAGGTCGTCTTTCTCAACTTTTTATTTTCCAACCTATGGGAAGGTTCCAAGAATAATTCAAAGAATGCCCCCAATCCCTTAACCAGATACACCATTTAAAAAAAATTGTTGCAATGTTTGTTTACATCAATATGCTGGAATTTCAGTCCCTTTTTTCTTAAAAGTTGTATTACTTGCAAACTAGAGAAGCCGCCTCTACGCAGGGGACCGCATGAGAAGCTGGTCCTGCTGAGGACCAGCAACCACTGGGCTTGGAGCGCTGAGCAGGGGGAGACACCTGATGATGGCCAAGCCTCTGCTGACTTTTCAGGCGGGCGGTAGATGACGTGAGCTGCTACAGGACCACGTGCCAGCTCAAGTGACTGCTCTGGTGTCCAAAAGAATTTCACTGGCTGAGCTGGTGTGTTCCTCGGTACCCAGATCACTTCTGCAGCCTTGAGGTGGTCGACACTCAGCTGCCTGATCAAGACGGCTGCAAACGCAGAAACGGCTGCAGTGGCAGGTGGCTGAGCCTGGACGTACCCTGTCTCCGCCCCTGTGATCCGTCGGCCCTCAGTTTCCCCAATCTGCACCAACGTCAATACCAACCAGTCCCAGAACTGATCAAGCCTCAGCAATGAAGAGGTCACACTGGTCCCCAGCACCCTGACGGCAGCCAGGCAAACCCCTAACCCAGGCGAGCGAGGCACCAGCAGGGGGCACAGGCCAGGCCCCAGGGGCCCGACCAGGGTGTGTAATGGCCGCCAGGGGCTACGGTGGGATTAACCCAATTGGATGCCAGGACTGGGGTCACCTGGACTCACAGGAGTCAGCCAGGCACCAGCTCAGGAGGGGCCGAGGAGAAAGGCCCTGGGGAGAGGGTCTGGGGGAACCTGGGAGGTGCTGGTTCTTCTTCTGGGCAGGGTCCAGGGCTTGGGCTCCAGTGGAGGGCCAGGAGGTTCAGGGCACCCCATCTCCCCATCTCCAGTGAATGAGAATGACAGGGCCTCTCCCGGGGAAAGCCCCTCTCAGTAAAGTGCTGGGCTGGGACCAGCTCCAGGGCACTTTTAGAAATGGAACTCTGTGATGCCTGAGGGAACAGGGGCCTGCCCAGGACTTGGTAACTCCAGGGCGGGCACCAGCCGATCAGTGCTGGGGCTGCTGGGGCACACAGGGGGCTCCAGTTCTGCCCTGACAGGCCCACTGTGTGCTAAGGGCAACAGCCTTAAAAGTGCTGGCTCACCGGGCAGGCTGCAGGTAGGGTCCCTGCCTGCCCACCCCTCACAGCCTGCTGTGGGGCCTGCTGCCAGTACATGCTCGCTGGGGCAGTAGGCACCCCCCTGATGCCACAAAGCCCCCCGCAGGGCCTGCCCCACCACACCTATCTCCCCCCAGCACAGCCCTGACGGGGAAGGCGCTCCTGGGATGGGCGCACTGGTAGGGCAGGGCGGGGTTGCTAGGCAGGTACACAGCCTGCTTCAACGTTAATCCTGTGACTTAACAATGAAACTCGAAAGGTGTCTGTGCCCAAAAGAAACCAAGTGAAATGTAGTAGACTCTGAACAAAAATGTCAAAACTGAATGCATGAAGCTGGCAACAATTAACGGGAAGTCATAAAACCCCAAAGTGACTGCACACTGGTGACACACAGCCAGAGGAGCACGCACACCCATCCTTCTGGAGCCCGGGTGCAGGGGGCCACGGCCCTGGGGCACCTGCGACTCACCAACTCAACCTCTGGGACTCCACCCCACAGAAACAACCCAAAGCTCTGACTTGTTCAAGATGTTCCCAGCACTGCTACTTACAAGAGCAGAAAGTCGGAGGCGACCCAAATGGGGCGATGAGAAAACCGTGATGGATTAGAGCCCCAGGAGGACCAGCCACATGCTTGCAGGACACTGGGAACCTCACAAAGAAAAAGGGGTGATGTCAGAGAAGAGGACACCCATGTCAGGGTGTCTACTCAAATCCCCTCGCTCCCTCCAAAGCAAGTTCCTTACTTATAAAACTTAAAGACGGAAGGTGTACCACCACATGCTAGCACAGGATGGCATAATACCACGGGAAATTAACATCAGGAGGCAGAATTCGGCATAATATGAGAGAAACCACAACTCACCTTTCTTTACTCCACAAGGGAGCCTGACTGTGGTGGGTGTGGGTCTGTGCTTGTCACCAACTTCCCCAACAGGACAGGGAGTCCCGCACAGCCCACAGGATGAGGGACCCTGCGGTGGGTGATGTGATCCCATCTCATCCAGAACCTCAGAACTGCAGGGAGGCGGGATCCCCACCAGGAGAGCACTCCTTCCCCCCCACCACCCTGGACCTGCCTGGCTCAGAGAGGCTGCCGAAGCCCCAGGCTGGACTCCCCACTCTTGAAGGAGGTCCTCAGGGGGATGCGGAGCCCCTGGCGGTGCGGCTGTGCCTTTCTCTACAACCATTCCTGGAGCCTCCGGCTGGGGCCACCAGGCCAGGAGGCCGCGGTGTCTCCAGGAAGGTATAGGCCTGGGAAAACAGCATGGTGTACTCCATCACCTCATAGTTTCCCTTAAATACGGTGACATCCTTGACCGATGGTCCTGGAAAGGGGCAGCAGCTCTGGGACCTTTCCCACCAGGACCTTGAGCCAGAATGTGGGGAGATGGGACACGGGACCTGCGTGCCCTCCTGGGCAGGGTCACCCGGCAGGATCCTGCGCCCCTGGTGTTGGAGCTGGAGGAGAGACCAAAGGCACAGGAAAGGCCTCCTTGTCTTCATGAGGCTCAGGAAATGGGCCAGTGATCAATGACCAACCCATGGCCTTGCCAGCTCTGCCAAGATGCCAGCGTTTTGTTTCCTTCAGGAGATGGAAGTTCTAGACTCAAACCCCACAGCCTCAGCCATGCACCTATTTCATCAGCACCCACTGTTCTAGAGGAACTGGCTCACACATTTTTCAGACCCAGTGTAGCTGTGGATAAAAATTATTTATCCGGGTGAAAAAAAAAACCATGGAAAAAAATAGCTCACGACTTAAAACAAACTGAGAAGCATGTATTAAAATATTCAAAAGGAATGATCCTGCAAATTTCGGATTCAGGTTCCAGCACTAACCCACCAAAGTGGCAACCCTTTTTTAACAAGACCCCTCACCAACAGGAAAATCCCAAATTCAGGCAAAAATTACACACCCACTTTTCCCACATAAAAAAAAAGAGCTCAGAGAGAACAAGTAGTGATTCTATAGCATCTCACTACGTTGATGGACAGTGACTGTAATGGGGATGGTGGGGGGGACCTGATGAAGGGAGTAGTTTAATAACCATAATATTGTACATGTATTTGTAGATTAAGGATACCAAAAAAACCATTAAGAATGTTTAAAAAAAAAAAGAGAAGCAAGGGTAAATTTGTGTTTTAGTAGAAACTAAACTAAAAGATCAATTTAAAGGAGAATTGAGACAGTTCTCTTAGGTTAAAAAAATTTACAAGCTGTTCCTATACTTTATTAACCAGTGGCAATCTGAAACTTAACATAAAACTTACCTACATGATAATTATTTTGAAAATTCCATATACCTCTCCTTAACAAAAGGCACATGTATCTTTAAAAGTAGGCAGCAAAATACAAAAACCATGAGACTTTAAAATATGATAAGTTGGAAATCCCATTGTAGACATCACTGTCACACTACAGATGCAACAGTGGACACACAGGTCCCCCTGGGTGACTCACGCTTGCCCCTCACACAGTAAGCCTCGGTCCCTCTCCCCCATCAGTCCTACCCACCCCTCACAGGAAAGCAGGAGCAGGGGCTTACTAAGTCCGGAGGATACAGCCAGCTAGACCACCAGCGGGACCAACAGCCCTGATTCTTCAACAAGCAACACAGAACAGTGAGATTTCAGAGGCACCAGCTCAACTGCAACATGTGCACGGTGTCTGGACTCCAACTCAAACCCCAACAGCTGACCCTTGTGATGCAGCCTCCAACAGGGCCCAAACTGGGCAGGGGACATCAGGGAGGGCCTTGTCTTGCACACGACCTCATAGCAGCCATCCACTGCAAACCGCCTGAAGGCAAATGAACTGTCTGTGACTTGCTTTAAAATACTCGGAGCAAATAACTGAGGGCAGCAGCTGAGACAAGAACACAGGAAACTGGGGTCACTGCAGCTGGGTGGCAGGGACGCTGTATCCAATTCTGTGTACACCTGAAAACTTCCAAAGTAAGTATTTAAAAATGTAATCAGGTTAGGAAAGAACAACCCAACCTGCCCAGATTGGCAGACGCAGACGTCGTGAGCTTTAACCTGGCATCGCAGCCCGCAGACTCGGCTCCCGGCTGCAGCAGGCCCGAGGCCAGAGAGGGCACAGCTCCACCTGCATCCCACCCGCCAGGCCAGCATCATTATTCATGGGGTGATCAGAGGGTGACTGGGAGCAACAGCAGCGACACCCCAGGAGTGCAGGGTGCCCGGGCTCGTTAAATAGCCTCCGACCCCCCCAGCATCCTCAGGACCAGGGGTAGAGGGACCGCATGTTCGTAAGCATGAACAGGCTTACAGGTACGAGAGGCTCCTGCGCTCTGCCTACTTGAGAGTTTCGGGTTTCAGACCCACCACTTATTGATATTGTGTGCGTTAGGTTCCACGTGTTACTGTAGCATGTAGGAACATTTCCTAAATTCTGGAGCCTGTTTCAATAGCTGCTGTCCTTCACTTCCTGTGGCTCTTACGGAGGGCCTCAGAAACAGTTCCAAACAACGCCCACCGTCTCACTGGCTGCCTGTGGGAGAGAAAAGGCCCCGGGTCTGACCTAGCGGGGCATCAGCAGTGCAAGGACAGGTACCCGGAGGAGGGCCTTGCATCCTGCCCAGGGTAGCAGCTGTAAGGAACCACCCCAATGGCTCTGCTCACCCCACCCCAAGTGCCTGCCCCCCGTTATGCCGTCCAGATGCTGCTGTATTTCTCTCCACCGCAGGTGTCCCTGTCTGTCTCTGGGTGGCCTGTCTGCACTTGGCCACTTCTCCTGCAGGGACACATGACCACGAGCAAGGCCCTGCAGCAACTGTGTCCCAGGCCAAGAAGCCTGCTTGCTGCAGGCGTGTGGCTGTGTGCATGCTCGCTGGACGCAGCCACTGGTGTTACCCACTCTCCCCACTCACCACCTCTTCCGTGTCATCAAGGGGACAGCAGCCACGAGGGCAGCAGTGGGTGATGCACGGGGACAAACGCATGCGCAACACCAGCACACACATGCTACAGTGTTGTAGGCAATCACAGAGCTTGGAAAGGTATGTTCAAGTCCTAACCACCCTACAGAAATAGGGCCTGTGCAGATATAATCTAGTTAAGATTAGGTCATTACCTCGTCCGTAATTCAATATGACTGGCGTCCTCTTAAGAGGGAAGTCTGGACACAGCAGGGAAGACCATGAGAACCTGCAGAAGATGCTAAAGCGATGCATCTACAGGCCAAGGACACCCAGGGTCACCAGCAGTGCCAGGAGCTAGATAAGGAAGGAAGTCTCTTCCTCTGGAGACGGTGGAGGGACTGTGGCCCCACCCACACCTTGATTTTAGGCCTTCTGCAACCAGAACTCAGAGTCTCTTTCATTGTCCAGTCACCTGTTTGTGATCCTTTGTTAAAATGGCCCCAGGAGACTCCTACCCACAGTTCTCAGACCATCGGAACAGCGCCCCCCGTAGGACAGGAAGGGCTCCTAGCAGGGGACATGCAGTCTCCTGCCAGAGCCCGCCCTATCTGATTCAGCAGAGCATGGTGGGACTGGAGGAGGCCAGATTATGAGCATTCCCAGGGGTTCCAGGTGAGAATCCACAACACAGTCCACCCCTTCACCCACAAAAGCTGCTTGCACTGCGAGTCCAGAACCCAGCTGGGATGGCCAGGCAAAGGCTCAGCCAGCCTTCACCACTGTGCCCTGGGCTGACCCTCTGAGGATGCGTGGAGCATGGGGGGGCCATGCCTGTGAGAAAGATGTGACGCTCCTAGAAACATCTGGATCTGAGAGGGCTCCAGTGGGCCAGGCGCTTACCACATGGGAGGGCCTGGGCTCCTGCTCAGAACTCTGCAAAAACCTGCAACCTTACCGCCCTCTCATCTGTGAAGGGCCACCACCTTTCACTTTCACTCTGCAGAAAACACTTAACATTTTGGAAGCAGGAGAAGAAAGTGCAGGCAAGCAGAGCCGGAGATCGTGAAACAGGCATAATCTGAAGCGGCCAAGAAGCGGAGCCAGTGTTTGTGGGGCGGCAAGACAAGGCCCTGAAAAGGGAGGAGAGGGTCTGCTCAGCCCCCCAGAGTCTGCCCCCAAGCTGTTGGGGGCTGGGCCGCACCTTGGTTGTGTGGCAGGACCCGATCGGAACCTAAGAACTCCACGAACCCTCCCCAGAGCCAACTCCACACCTGCCCAGCCAGGCCATGGGGTCTAAGGGCCCGGGGCCCCAGAGAACACAGAAGGCCTTTCCCCGGCCAGCCACCAACACAGGGCTCAGTCCCAAAGGCCTGGTAGCTTCCTCTTGTTCTGATTTTGGGTCCAAAGATGCACCACAAAGTCACCTGCTGCTGTTTAGGAGAATTGGAGTGGCACAGGGCATGCAGCCCGCGCAGTGAGCATGGGGCACCGCCCAGTCTACCGAGAGGAAACCATGAAAACAGGAGCTCTCTTAGGGATCCCAGAGCTCCAGAGCACACCGCTGTATCCCTGCCTGCTCTCTTAGGGATCCCAGAGCTCCAGAGCACACCGCTGTATCCCTGCCTGCTCTCTTAGGGATCCCAGAGCTCCAGAGCACACCGCTGTATCCCTGCCTGCTCTCTTAGGGATCCCAGAGCTCCAGAGCACACCGCTGTATCCCTGCCTGCTCTCTTAGGGATCCCAGAGCTCCAGAGCACACCGCTGTATCCCTGCCTGCTGCTGGTCCCCAGAACAAGTGCTTCATCCCTGGGCTTTCTTCCCTGGGTCCCCAGTCCTACCGTCCCCTTCTTGGGACTTAGCCTGTGGTATGCAAGCCTGCCATTTGCTGTTGTAGGTCAGGTTGAGGACCGGGCCAGCTTCCCACACAGAGCCACCGGGAAGGGCAGATACACATAGAAAGCAGAGCCTGTGACACATGTGCGAAGCTTCAGGTGACACGAGGCTTTCTGAGGGACCAGAGGCGGGTGGGGCTCGATTCCTTGAGTGGACCTCAGCTGCAGGCATGCATGCATCTGAGCATCAGAACCACCTGAGAGGCCCAGCCTCTGACCCACATCCTGGCAGCCTCCTCAGGGACACAGGGAAGTGACAGGCCTGCAGCAGGCTGCAGGTCCTATGCTGGAGTGGACTGAGCAGCAGGGTGCCCTGGGAACACCCCCAGGGAAAAGCCTTCCACAGCAGTCACTGTTCACCTCTGACTGACGCCAAGTCATTTGTGCTTCTCCAAAATTTCCTAAGCTGGCTTCGACCTTCCTAAGCAATAGGGTACTGCTGCTCAGAAGCTTGGTTGATTTAAGAAAACAAACCTCTCTAACTTTTGACAAGGCCACACCAAGGCCCAGGGATGCTATTCTCTTTCCTGGCGCCTGCGGTGCTGCCATTTTATCCCACGTGCCAAGTCACCTCCACCTGGCCTCCCTTCCTTCTTCTGAGTCTGCAGGACAGCTCAGCAGCCATACCACCACTCAAAACCGGAAAGGCCCAGAGACACTCATCCTCCTCCCTGATTCCTCCGGCCGCCCACCTGCCCAGCCCATCAAGTCTCCTCCCCCTGTGCAAGCAGCCCTGGGCGCCGTGCAAACATGCTGCTCACTTCACATGTTGTTCCTCTGTCAAGCAGGCCACTTGGTGGCATGCGTGTTTCCAGAAAGCCTATCTTTCTGCACCTGCCTTGCACACCCCAGAAACCAAGGACCAGCTCCTCACGTCTCTGTATGACCCAGCAGAGGATCTAACCTCTGTAACTGTTGTGGGATCATTTCCAGCAAGGCAGCCGGGAGAGCCACGAGTCAACACTGCAGGCAGGTGTGTGCTTGGCCTGGCCGACTTCTTGTTCTCCCACCCTCACTCCGTTCTCCCTGCCCCAACTGACATTGTGAGTGGGATGGACAAGTCACAGGTCAGACCCTCCATTTGCCAGGTGACCCACACTGAGAAGGTGACTTGCCCATGCAGGCCGTGCTGCCCACGTGTGGCAACCTGTCACAGAGGCAGCTCTGGAAACCCGAGATTCTTAAACCCTCCATATGTAGCTAAGACCCAGAGGTGCTCCTCAGCAAAGGAAGAACATGCCTCAGGGCCTGCTGCACACGTGTCAGTGGAGGGGGAGGTATCCTGTTCCACACGAAAGGCCTCATTTTCTGTGGAGTAGTTGCAGATTATGTGGAAGGAGAGAGAGATAAGTGACAAGGGAACGTCTCAAGAATAAAAAAGTACCTGTGTCCCACACAAGCAGCAATGCCGTCCAAAGTGTGCACGTAGATAAGAACACTCCAAAATCAGCCGTGCTCTCACACACTGAGACCTGCTCGGTTTTGTGGGCAATTGGAAATGACAGAGATGCCCCCCTGCTGAAAAGGAAATCGAGAGGAGGCGTGCACACCTGATCCCCCTGAGCAAGCAGTGATGGGGCACCGCCCAGGGCCAGGGCCAAGCTGCTGCACTGCGACTCCCAGAAGGACGCAGCATGGTCTGTGCATGGATGAGTAGGAGGCAACTACGTGTGCTTCTGAACTGGGCTCTGGGAGTGGAATCTGAAACCACGGTCACTCTTCACACCTACTCCGCAGCCGATTGGCCCCAGAAGCTGCCTGGCCTCTCCCTGGCTAGGCACACCCTGCAAAGCAGAAGTTAAAACAGAATATGCTCCAAAGCCCTGGACCCAGGGGTGGGCACTGTGGGCCCAGTGCTGGGCGGCAGAGGCTCTGCGTGGACGCCCTTCCCTCCAGCTCCTCTGGAGATTCAGACACCCTCCCATAGCTGGTGGGCCATGCTCGGTCCTTCTCCGATCTCTCGGGCCCATTTTTCACTACCATTTGTCACCCATACTGGGTCACATCAGTAGTTCCTGTGTGTCCCCCAACCCATCCCAACAGATCACCAACCCCCCTGCAGAAACTCTGTCTCCAACCTGACCTAAAGGCTGGTTCTCAATAAGGACAAAGAATTATATGAATAAGAAGGCCTGGGAATGTCTAATGTGACTCAAAAACCACATTTTTGTGAAAACACAAAGCTCTATAAATGCTGCTGAAAAATACATCACATTGTTTCTCAATTTTCTATACTAAAACATCTAAATTAGTAATTTTTAAACCCAAATAATAGTGTTAAAAACACTTAATAATTTTTAAATCTTTTAACAGTGAAATGGCACCATTGATATCGAACAGAAAACTTTGCATAAATTATACTAATGTCAAATTTGAATGGTCTAGCTTGTTTCTAATTGTTTAATACAAAACTTTATTTTGTGAGAATAGGTTTTTCTCTTTCCCATTATTTTTCCATCTCCAAGCAATACCACAGGGCACATTCTGTCATCACCAGCAAACCAGAACTCAAAGCCTGACTGTGACAGGTAAGGTGCACATAATATTTAAGCTAGAAAGGCAGGAAAGAGGGAAAAGTCTTTAGGGGGTCACATGATCTAAGACCCCAGCCAGCCAGCTACCAAAGCCAGAGCCTGGGAGAGCAAAGGATACAAGCCCCAGGGTTAGGACAAGCCGACCCCGTTTCAGAGACTTAAGTCTTGCAGCCTCAATAGCGGTGCTTAATCATCTGTTTATTCTTAGGAGTCAGGTCATTCAAACAAACTTGCAGCAACAAGAATCTTTTTTTCCTGGGGAGGGAGCAGACTCATAGGGGATTCTCAACATTTATCATCACTCAACAGACTTTAAGGTAAAATACGCTAAGTCAGAGAGAAGAAAAAGCCTCCACTTTTATGAGGACATGAGTTGGGGGGCCCACCGAGGCAGGGGCTATGACATTAGATGATGGGGAGGGAAGGCATGGTAATTTCCAGAATCCTCATCTCTCACTTAGGCAGGGCAGCTGAGAGGGCACCTGAGCACACTGGCAAAGGGAGGGATGGGCTCAGCTCAGAGCCCATGCTGCTCTGTCCTCACCGGACACTAACTGGGTCTCCACAGCTCTTAGAGGCTTGGTCTCTGACCTCTGGTAGAGAACAGTGTGAACGTTGTATGGCTGTCCCAGAAACAGACCACAGGGACGGAGTGGCCCAATTTCCCTTAATTTGCAAACCCCACGTAAGGACAATGTTGGAAAGTTCACTCCTAAAATTTAATTTGGTTGAACAAGTTTGTAAATAACACAAGGCCAGGCCGTATCCTCTGAGTCCCTGGAGCAGACCCACCCTTTTGAGGGCAAGAACCTCACCCTTTCTGTGCTAAAGTGGGACCCAGGGGCAGTGGGTCACCCTGACCCTGGATAACTGAGTGGGTGCACAGAGCATCCAAGCAGGGTGGTGTCCCTGCAGGCAACAGCCAGCCAGCCCTGAACTTGGGGAAATGGATGTGCACTGAGGTCTGAGCACAGGAACAATTTATTTTCAACCACCAAACAGCTAAACCTGAACATAAATTATCTCATTAAGACAAAATTCTTACCTCCAGGATGATGTCCATGGGAAGCTTAATTAAGTGTCGCCCTGAAGTTGGCCTCCAGGGAGGGCTGAATGTTGGGTTTCTCAATAGCCCTCTGAGTACATCCCACCACTCCCTAAAGAGATCTCACAATAACCTCCCCCTTCCTCCCTGCAGTTAAGGATGTGAGAACAATCATTTGCTTTTTAGAGGATACAGTGCTTTTAAGTTCCTACTGAAATCTTCGGTAGCACTGTCTGAGTATGCCTATCGTTTCCTGAATACCCTCTGGAGTAACAAGGTGTCCCAGAGTTTTCAGTCCAAATTACCTAAATCAATCATAAAACACACCAAAGGGAAGGGTTCTACAATAATAAAATACTATTGTTTACTCGTTGTTCACATGAAAGCCTTCTATAAATTTCATTTTGATGAACGAACTGTTTTCTGCTCTTGTAGAGTGGAAATATTGCCTCGCACAGGCAGCGTGCGGGCCAGCAACAGAGTGAATCCGCAAGTCTGCTACCCGGACGGGAAGTTGGCTTTGATGATAAATCCGACACGAAAGATCCCACAGCTGACACAGTTAAATGCACGCGAGCGCTTCGTGCACAGGTGTCTGCCCAGGGTTTGCTGAACGCGTCGCCTAATTAGCATTTCTTTAAACAATGTTGATAACAATCTCGCCACTACTATCCTCCACAGCGTCGCTGAGATTGTGGTACCGAAAGCGTAAGGCAATTAATTCGCTGAGAACCTCAGTCAAACTTTCTTTTGTTTACACTTCCTTCGTGTCAGAAAATACCTGTTCTTCACCCCATTTGGTTTGTACGCGGCCTCCTCGGTCCAGCCCCATTGTGCTAGGTCCGTTAAACCTACAAATACTTAATTTGACAGCGGGGCTGGGGGAACCCCAACTAGCCACAGCCCACCTAGCGCAGAAAATTCCCCACTAGCCATCGGGACTGAGTTGTCAGACACCTACCCTACGAAACCGACGCGTGTATTTACGGAGAAACAAAGACACGGCTCGCTGCGGACCCCGCTCCCTCCGCGCGCACCGTCCGCTCCGCGCGCCGCGTCCCCTGCGCGCTCCTCTCGACGCCCAGCTCCGAGGTCCCTGTGCCCGGGGTTCAGCCAGTAATTAAAATGGAGACGCAGCCAGTGCCCAGCTTCAGGGGGAGACAATGACCCCCAAGGCCCGCGGGGCGCGGAGACCCACCCGCGCCCACCTTCCGCAGTTCCGACTCTTGGCAAACTCGGAGCGGGCGGGTCCGGGTGCAGCGCGGAGGCGCGGGCGGGGGCCGCGCAGGGCGGCGCGGGCGGGGGGCGCCAGGACGCCCCCGGGCTGCCTTCTGGGGCCGGGCGTTGACGCAGCAGAAAATACCAGCTGGAAAATTCCCCTTTCGGAGGTGACGGGGAGGGACCACACAGCGGCCGCAGGAGGCACCGGGGGTTAGGGGCGCGGGGCAGCCCCGCCGCCGCCTCCGTCTCGCGCGCAGCCCCGCGGGGACTCCACCCGCCCCTCCCCGCCCAGCGCCGCCGAGCTCGGGGACCCCGGGGACCCGGCAGGGTCGCCGCCACCCGCCCCGGGGCTGCCGCTTTGGGACGCGCGCCCGCCGCTCGGAGGGCGCCCCCGCGGGGTGGGGCGCGGCGGGGCGCGGGCTGCGGGCAGCGGGGACGCGCCCCGGCTCGGAGCGACCCCGGCTCGGGAAACAGCCCCGGCCCGGCCCGGCTCGGCCCCGCCGCGATGCGCTGGCCCGGCCGCGCGGACAATAAGCCAGCGCCGCTTACCTGTGACCCCATGGGGCGCGGGCGAGGGCGGGCGCCAAAGCCGCCGGACCGGCGCGGGTGATCGCCGCCGCCCCGGGCGAGCGCTGCGTTCCAGCGGGTCCAAGCTGCGCGCTCGCAGCGGTGCTCCGTCCGTCTGTCCGTCCGTCCGTCCGTCAGGCCGGTGCGCGCCCCCGCGTCCGCTCCAACCCTGCGGCCCCGCCGCCCGCGCGCACCGCCCGCGGACCCTGACCCCGCCCCAGCGCGCCCGGCCGCTGCTGATTGGCCGCGCCGCGCCGGCCGCGGCCACAGCCCCAGGCCCCGCCCCCCGCCAGCCAGGCAGCCGGCCCCGCCCTCGCTGGGCCCCGGGCTCGGCGCCGCAGGGCGGGTGGGGGCCCGCGGCGGTCGGTCTCCTCCGCCCCCCGTGGGCAGCCGGACCAGCGGAAGTGCGGGCTGGGCTCGCTGGGCATTGTGGAAGCC